>JBBPDE010000034.1:7205830-7216711 GCA_037974605.1 Nannopetersius ansorgii | reverse complement strand
AGTGTATATTGGGATGATAGTGTATATTGGGATGTTAGTGTGTACTGGGATGTTAGTGTGTATTGGGATGTTAGTGTGTATTGGGATGTTAGTGTATATTGGGATGTTAGTGTATATCGGAATGTAAGTGTATATTGGGATGTTAGTGTGTATTGGGATGTTAGTGTATATTGAGATGCTAGTGTGTACTGGGATGTTACTGTGTACTGGGATGTTAGTGTGTATTGGGATGTTAGTGTGTATTAGGATGTTAGTGTATATTGGGATGATAGTGTATATTGGGATGTTAGTGTGTACTGGGATGTTAGTGTGTATTGGGATGTTAGTGTATATTGGGATGTTGGTGTATATTGGGATGTTAGTGTATATTGGGATGTTGGTGTATATTGGGATGTTAGTGTATAGCGTTTTCTGAAATGGAGCACATTATCACTCTATCACTCTAGAGTTTTTAGAAACTGAACTATGGGAGCACTTCAGAATTCTAGCTAAGTTTGTTCTGTATGTACCACTGATCATATTGCAATTCTATTGCTACAATTAGTTTGATGTTTCCAAAAACAAGGAAATCACACTAGTGATCTCCATAGTGACATATCACACTTGATTTTGCGATCACGTAAAGACCCTCTTTGATTTGTTAAGATTCTCTCAGCAGGCAATAAAACATTCAGTTCCTCTTGTACCGACACTGTTGCATTTTTGCATTTTTTATGCACATATCGGACACATTCTGCTCATGTGTTATGTATGGAGTCAGCACATGTGCCCAAACACACCATGGGTCGGGTTTACACCATGCACTTCATGAGTGAATAGTTAATGGGCAGCCTAAGCACCGTTTATATGATAGAAGACAATATTAGTACAGCGGACATCAAATTCAGTTATTTCTACAGTCGATCTGTGTTCGAACGTGTCTCAGTGGTTCAAGGCTCTTTTGCATATTGCATGTTTCTGTGATTGCAGTATCGCTATGTCCGGTGCCGTGATACTGAGGAAGAAGACAATCTTTTGCACAATCTTCTCCTCCTTCCATTCAGCAAAACAAACAGAATCGCACTGCACCAATTAAGACGCATCGTGTAGTAACATCTTTTCATCGGCGCTGAATAAACACTCGATTTGGCGCACAACAGAGAGATCAACACAAACGTGCTGCTTGACATTTGACTTGAAAATCTTAAATCTGTGCGCCGCATTAGGCTCAGTGCGTGCAGGCACTTAAGTGACTCTCATTTTTTACTCCTTGTTCCACTCGAGGCTCACTCTTGTGAGAATTAGACGTGTCGTACCATCTGCCAGCCCAGATAGTTGCTCTTTGTGCCCCTCAAGTGGACCTTAATTCTCTGTTCTATTGGCCTCGCGCGACAGTGGGCTTCGCTCCTTTTCCCGATTTCATAGCCGACTTTAGCAGCTGTAATTTTTTAAGTTTATCCAACCCTACAGAGCCACCTGTCCACGGGCCCAATGTGGAGTGCCATATGCTGGGTTTTAAATTAATTAAAAACTAACTGTCACCTTGAATTTTTTCGGAAAAGCAAGGAATGTAAATAGACACATTTCCATACCAACTGTGGGCCCCAGGCACCGTGTCGGATAAATATGAGTGCGACGTTAAAGGCTGGGGAGGTTCGTGATGGGCGGAAATGGCAGACGTTTGGTGAAAATTTTATTACTTTATTTATTATCAGCCAGTGGGAACTTGCCCCATTTGCCGCTCTTGTTATGCTGTACTCTGTATATTGAATATAAAACGTTGTTTTAATTATAAATTCCCATAAAGCACTTATTGTGGATTTGTGGCCACATTCTGCCATTTACTGCCATTTAATTGTTTGAATGGAGCCAATAGCATTTTCTGATCGTTACTTAACAGTCCCATCACTGGAACCAGAGGTGGTTGCAGGCCTGTTTATCCTGCTCTCCTTTTTTCCACCTTTTTTTCCTAATGTAGGAATGTCGGATGGTCAAACTGTCCCTACTTGAGATCATGAACTGCCACAGAAAGCCGACGCAGTTTTGTTTGGTCTGTTTTCCTCTCTTAAAAGGAGTCTATTATAAATGTGAACCAGACAGAAACCAGTGTACCGTGTTTTCGACCAGACATTTTGTGTTGGGAGTGGGGTTTTTTTTTCTGTTAACGTTTGGCTATTTCATAACTACGGCTCAGGCTGGGAGTGAGTTTTAGTTCTAGCGGTGTCAAAGGAAAAGGTCAGAGGAATGAAATCAATTGAAACCTCACAATAAAGTCCCTGAATCACTCCATTTTAACATCTGAAGGTGAAGGGGGGGATAGCAAGGCTACTCAAGTCGTAGAAGTTATTAACACAGCTGGGCTGTTTGTTCACTCTGTGCTCGGGGTGCAAGGGAAAGGCCTTTTCGTGGGCTTTTAAAAAGCCGCTTTCAGGCCCACGAGAGGAGTCGCTGGGATAAATGGAGGTCAGTGACACCTTATGATACGGTTCCACTAATGCAGTTTAAAATCTTCAAAAATAAATAGCTTTCCCATCCGCTGCGGCATGTTAATGTTTCTTAGCCGTTATTCTTTTCGCACCGGAATCAGGTCGGTTTTGCAATTTATGACCACGTTTTCTGTAAAGAACGCCTTTATCTTCACCCTCCCATGTTCTTGGACACAAAGTCTAAAAATGCAATTTACCAAATCAGAGGACACGATGCATTTGTCAGGAGCGATTAAACTGCAAGATAACAACGATTAAGAAAATGAAGAGGACTCATTTCCATTCCGTCTCAGAGCTCTTTTCTTCATTTCAATAATTTGATCTTCGTTTCAAGACGGGCGCCCTTGCCGTCATAACTTACAAATTTCATGCACAACAAGGGAAGACGCTAATTGATTTTGCCGTAACTCTCCCAGCACTTACTCTTGATTATAGGATGCCCTTAATATATAAAGGAGAAGGAGGAAACAATACTTCCTCGTTCATTTCAACACAGGAATGATGAGGTCAGTCACATGAGAAGAGAGACTGGATGTAGAAGAGGGATAATGTACTTCCGTCAGGCGGTAGGAACACGCAGTGAGGACTTGGTGTCGGTTGGATTTCCCTTTCGGGGAATTCTGTGAGATGTGCCCTTTTGGCCCTTCCAGTTCAATTTATTCGCAGATTAGAGTTGATTACAGTAGACACTGTCAGAGAGCAGCTTTGTGGAAACACAGGCCAGCTGCTCTAAAGAGAAAGCTGAGGTCTTGATCTCACTTATGATCAGAGAACCGCCGCTACGAAATTTGATTACAATATCCAGTAATACGAAAGAACTTTACTTATTCAGAGGGAAATTCGTGTGCCATTAATGTGATCGATGCAACAGGAAGAACAAAAGATAATAAGACAGTAGGAAAAAAGCAAAAAAGATTGACAAGAAAGAAAAGTGCAACATGGTGACAAGAACATTAGTGTAACAGATAACAGTGTGACACTGACGCTGCTGTATATAAATATTTAGAGAAGCAGCACATATGAAATGATAAAGAGATTGACAAACAATTGAAAAAATGAAACAGTTGTATATTGGACAAAAACTGCAGCTGATATCGATATGCAACACTCATCATTTTACTTTCCTCGTGATCCTTGTTTTCAGTGTCATATTAAATGTGTTTTTCTATGTGTGACCATGTACTTCTCAAACAATATGGACCAATAGAATAGGGAATATGATGTTACTTCTGCAAACATTAAAATCGATCATTTTTTTCTGCTTTGTTGCCACTAGAGGTGCAAGATTTGTTATTGAAAAAATACGTAAAGAGCTGTAAGAGCAAGACAGGTTGGCAACATAGCAATGAGAGCTAAATCAGACAGTCTGAACATTTATAAGACTCTTTGAAAATGCAGAATTCAGTATCTGGCCCACATTCTTCTATTGGTGCTTGGTGTGAACAGAAATGTATACTGTGTTGTGATTAAAATTTCTGATGCTTTTGGATTATTTTTTCAAATAAATAAAAAAATGTAAAAAGGAAAAGTAAACTTATTAACAGAGGTGTGTCATTCTCAGAAGTCATAAAAGGAACTGAAACTAAAAACTATCCCCTCTGCCCCCCTACACAACTAATCATGCTTTAATTACCTGTGGAAATACGCATCTATTTATTGTGCTGCACATTTTCTGCCCTGTTGCTGCTATATTTGTACATCATATTTATTGCTGTTTAACTCTGTTCTGCATTTTTTCACATGTGACAACTCCTAACTGCTACAGTACAGGACCTGTCAAAACACTGTATTCATCCAGACTCTAGCTATTGTTGATTTCACTGAATGTTGGACTACACTTTATACTTTATTCTTTACTTTGTGCTTTATGTTGTCTTGTCTTGTCTAATTGTATTGTTGCGCTTGTGTTTCCTGCACACTTTTGGGTCCTGTGGCACATTTTCCCATTTCACTATGTACTGTGTGTGTATGGTCGAAATGACAATAAAACCTACTAGACTCGACTTAACAGCAGTCTTCAATCCAGAGATGTTCACAGGTCATTTTTACCGAGTCCAAGTGAAGTCTCAAGTCTTTGAGTGGCAATGTTTACAAATGGCAACACTAAATATGGGATGCTTGAGCTGTAAATGTTGAGCTCTAAGGGGGCGGGGCTGTGTGCTGTGATCTGCCCTCACCAACATGGAGGATTTGCCTTAAATGATCTTAAATCTAAATATTAAATATGAAAAATATCTCTCTCACTCTAAATGTAAAACTCCACAGTTAGATGGTCACAGTCGGTGACCCCTTTCCCCCCTTGAAAACCGTTATTAGCTGAAAATCGTTCACCTCGGACAAAAGTAATGGGACACCGGGGCGAGGTGAATGGGTAGGTAAATAATTCCATGAAATGAACATGGGTTGCGAGTTAAGAGTCACAGCACCGAGTCCGAGTCAAGTCTCGAGTCGTTGAGGGCAAGTCTAAAGTCAAGTCACAAGTCTTTCTTTGTGCGACTTAAGTGCGACTCAAGTCCAAGTCTCAGACTCGAGTCCCCATCTCTGCTTCAATCTGAGGTATTTTACTCAGGTCATCTGTCTCATGCTTGTGTTCAATACCCTCATGCTTACATCTACAGATGTCAGACACAGCTGGAATTTGGTAAAAGCTACAGTACAAGTTCACACTATCAGAAGCTGCTTGTCTGCAGCTTGCTACGTGGATGAGGCCCCGATGCAGCTGTCTGAGTCAGGTGTTGCCACAGGCAGGGTGAGAGGACACAGAAGCGCTGCAAGCAGTCTGCTGTCCATGCTGAGCTAGATACTAATCCCAAAAGACCAGCCTTTACTTTTTTACTCATCCTTTTAACTCCACTGCTTTGTGCCCGAGCAACTGCTGCAGTTTCATTTCCACATAAAATGAGACTAAATCATCCCTGATTCAGCCTTTCTGCTAAACAGGCTTCTGTCACCATGTTCTGCACTGTTTGTGTGTTGCAGTATCTGTGCTTATTTGTGGTATACTGATACACCCTATGGACAAAAGTATTGGGACACCTGACCATTACACCGGCTTGAACTTGAAAAGACATTGCATTCAGATACATAGATTTTAATATAAAGTCGGTCCCCCTTTGCAGCTATAACAGCTTCCACTATTCTCTGATGGCTTTCCACAAGAGTTTCTGTCGGAATTTGTGTCCATTCATTCTGTAGAGCATTTATGAGGTCAGACACTGATGTTGAATAAGAAGGTCTAGATCACAATCTCCGTTCCAGTTCATCCCAAAGGTGCTGGATGGGGTTTTAGTCAGTACTCTGTGTGGGCCAATCAATTCACCCCTGAAAATACACCAAACACATTCATTTGAATTAAGTTTCTATTATTTTATGAAACAGACCCCTTCATTTGACCTTAAAATTAGATTTAGGGCACGAGTGTGAAACCCCTTTATAAACGTAACTTTATCAGAACAAATTCCATTCTCAATCAAAAGTGGGTGTGGCTTACTACAGAAATGAGTAAGGAAGTATTTCTAGACTGCAGATGAATCAGGAAGTGCAGTTTTATTGACATGCATGTGGAATATCATTTGGGCAGCCAATCAGAAGTCTAGATTTTGGAGCAAGCTTATATTTATTGGATCATGGATGCAAATAAGACCAACGATACAGGTGAAGAACTTAGTTCCATAGAATCGCTGGATATCGAGGCCCGCAGTCTTTAGTAATGATTACGTTTTCCATTTATCTATGAATAATGTCGCAGCTGTTAATGTGTTGTACAGTCTTCCGTAATATATTCTGCATTTTAATTAGCATGTAGCCCACATTTTTTATTCTAATAAGGAATGCTGTTGCATCCCCTTTGCTCCTGGTACACACCTGCAGATGTGCTGGCGTGATTTATCTATCCCCTGAAGAAAAGCCATTTCAGCTCTGCCAAAGCAAATGAAGGGTGGCATACTTTAGCCAAGCCAAAAGCCATGAGTTCTGCCTGAAAGAGCAGAGCATTTCGAAGAGAGCGCACTGTCTGTCTTCTCTGTTTTTTCATCTCTCTCTCTCTCTCTCTCTCTCTCTCTCTCTCTCTCTCTCTCTCTCTCTCTCTCTCTCTCTTTCTGTGCACTGAAAACACAACATTATCATTGTGTCACTTTTTTCTGACTGCGTGTGAAAAGCCGTCATGTTTTTAGATTCGACTACAAGGCCATAAAGGACATTGCTGTGGCATTGTGAAGCCGTGGGCTGCTGTGACAGCTACAGACACACGGCTCAAATAGCTTTTTATACTTGAAAAAAGAAAATACTGCTTTGCCATTAGGCCTTTGAACTCTATAATTGAAACCAAGTTCCAGATTATGGCTGTCTGTCAGTGCTGCAACTTTTAATTGAGACAGATGATCCACTTAAGCCCAATGTGAATAAGGAACAAAGTGTGATGTCAAGAAAGACCGACTCATTTTCATATATTCCTTTGTGGAGCCTAAAGACGTTTAAATATTCCCACTGAAGTTCTAAAGGGTGTTTCAGTCTGAACTGCTATAAAAGAGGCACAAAACAGGGCAGCCAATCAAAACAGAGCTCATTTTCATACATCCTAAAGATGTTGTAGCATCGTACTAGCCTGTGTAGTTTCAAGGAACAGAGAAAGTAATTCATGTAAATACAATAATGATGAATGCACATGAAACACCATGAATAATAATAAGAGAAAATACACACTGCAGGATAAAATTTGGATATTAGGGCCCTTTATCTCAGCAATTCAGATTTAACTGGTAAACTTAATAAAGGAAAAATAAAGTGGTTCAAGTGATAAAAGGATGAAAAATACATGCAAACCTAACCGTATTATATTATAATGTAAAACAATGTGTGAAAAGAAATAATTAAAATTAAAAGATGATTACAAAATACAGACAACCTGCTAAAAATGGTGGAGAGCTCCACTTACTCATTATTTAGATTATTTTAGATGTTATACGTTTCTGCAGTGTGTGTCTGAAATTTCGAACAACATATTTGTCCATTTACAACCCATTTACAATCAGTCAGTAGAGTTCTGCCTTTCATTTTAGTGTATCATTTTGGCATATATTTCTATTGTTATTGGTGACAGTGCAAGTGTGATATTAGCAGATATTGCGGACAATAATGCTTACATGCACTTTGGTGAAAGTTGAGGAAAGATACTTTCGTCACTAACCTGGTAGAATGAACTGTGGTCATGCCCTCCTCATGGGATTGAAATCAATCATCTTTCTGGAATTTCTCATCTTCGGCGACCTGCCACTTTCAGAAATCTTTTTTTTTTGTTTTGCTTTGTGTCTTTCTTTGGCAGTAGCTGTGTATCTAGAAGATTTCTGGCATTGTATATGCTGTGTAAAACTAAAATGTAAAAATAATAATTAAATACTACTACTACTATGGCTACTACTAATACTACTACTGCTGCTACTTGTTCTACTGCTACTGCTACTACTGCTAATACTGCTACTACTGCTACTGCTACTACAGCTATTACCACTGCTACTGCTGCTACTAGTACTGCTGCTATTGCTACTAATACTGCTGTTAATACTGTTAATACTGCTACTACTGCTACTGTTACTACTGCTACTACTACTGCTGCTAATACTAAAACTATTACTACTACTGCTGCTACTATTACTACTACTACTGCTACTACTAATGCTACTAATCCTACTGATACTACTGATACTACTACCACTACTAATACTACTACCACTACTATTACTACTACTGCTACTACTGCTACTGCTACTACTGCTAATACTACTACCACTATGGCTGCTACAACTACTGCTACTACTATTACTACTACTACTGCTACTACTACAGCTTCTACTGCTACTGCTACTACTACTGCTACTACTACTACTACTGCTACTACTACAGCTTCTACTGCTACTGCTACTACTACTGCTACTACTACTGATGCTACTGCTACTACTTAAAATAATAATAATAATAATAATAATAATAATAATAATAATAATAATAATAATAATAATTATTATTATTATTATACAAATTATAATAATAATAACACTTGTGTATGGGTGTGTTTTCCCATTTTCTTGCGTTGGCATTGAGGTCAGTGACATTGATAAATCCTGGTCATTTATTTAGACCTCGAATTTTACAGCGTTCAAGAAAGCAGAGATGTGACCTCCATAGAAGGTCACTGCTATAGAGCAAGCACAGATTCACTGAATCACCACAACCAAATCCCTGCTGACCTATTCTTACCGTGTTCATTTGGATGAAATGAACACACGAGGAGCTGCGGCAACACCGTGGATGTTAATTCCACCCCAAGTGTTAATGCAGTTTGGGGGATTTTGTGGTGAACGCTCTTTTCTTGGGGAATAGTGCTAAAGCTTCTTAATTAAACACATTTAATCAGGGAGCATACTGTGACACCCCCGCACCACACGAACACCACCACCGCACACCCCCCTTATATTTTACATAACCAGAGATATAAACACATTTTGGGCCAGTTTTGCTAGACTATATTAGCTAGCATGTGATGTAGTTTGCTTTCAAATGTTCTCTTGACTGGTATTTATTTATTGGAATCATATTATTGCAATGCATTTATTCACTGTATTATTGCATTTATATCTGCAACACAGTGGCTTCTGTCAATATTCAATATCAATATTCTAAAGAGGCTTTTTTTTTCTTCCCCAGGCACCCAGACTGGCTAAACTCTTTTATTTTAAGGTAGAAGTGGTCCTGGAAGTAATTCGCCGTAACATGATGTGTGACTCACACATCTAGAATACTTCTTTATCATCAGCCAGCCTGCGGAGGAGTGAGAGAGAGTTTCGGTGTTAATTTGTTACTTTTCATTCTCGTGTCAAAATTACACGTAATGTTATTGTAATGGCCACATTTGGGAATCACTATGTGAAGTACTCACAATTAATCAGGGCTTAAACTAATTGGGAAGCATCAGAATGTGGTGTAAAAAAAGAAAAAAAGCATAAATCATCCCTTTTGATATTAGGGCTTCATGCTTATGTCGCATTTTTACCATATTTAATGTGATATTTTCCCTATTATAACGTGAGTTTCCATAATAAATGTATCGTTATGGGCTCAAACAGCTGTAATGCTGCCGTGCCAGAGTAACATAATCAGGTTGGCATGAATGTAGCATCAAGAACCGTGTCTAATCATGGTGTCTTCCGTGAGTACAGTGAGTGACTTAACATCTTTTCTGTTTAGCCAATAAAAAAATGCACAGCTCAAAAAAAAACCCCACTCTATTTTTAAACCCCTGCCTGTAAAAATACTCGACGTGATGCAAATCTGATGACTGCTCTCACCCCCAGTGTTCTGCGTGAAATTTCTGACGTAGTAATGGCTGCTGTCACAACAAATTTGCATCACCGTAAGGAGCTTTGAGATTAATTAAATATATACTGCAGAATGGAATGTATAGCTGCATAGAAAAAGATATATATATATTGATAGTTCGGCGAAACAATAGAGCTGTTTATGGAACGCTGTTTGTTTTTCTGACAGCACTAAAATGCAGAAAGATGATTGCCTTAAGCCATAAAGACTACACAGAACAACCAAAAAGTCTGTTTTTTTCTGCTTCGCCACATAGAGACACATTCATTTGATCAGAATTTCTCAAATTGCTATCTCCAATATCCAACAACTTTGTCACACATATTTTTTTATGCAGCCCTAAGCGATATTTTAGCTCTTTCTGTTGTTGAGGTTTAAACACCAGGTTGCCTTGGTTGTGTCAGTTCTTCATGTCAAGCCACAATCAGAGCTAATGTAGAACTTTGTCCTTCATAAACATGTGTATCATATATATGCGAATGGAAACGTTTGGATGCTGGATTAAACTTCATGTTTTGTTGACATTCTAAGTGAAAATAAACAGTTTTTAATAACTCATTAACTCAGTTATTAAAATCATTAAACTCAATAAACTAATTTTTAACTGAACAATAACTGAATTTTATGAATGAAATTCTCATACATTCTCATACTTCGACATATAGTAAAGTAATTACACTTTCCAGGCCAAATTACAGACCATAATATATTAATACTACAACTTCTACTCAAAAGTGCAAATATGTTTTAACTGTGTAGCTGTGTTTACTCTTGTGCCCATGGCTGTTAGTAGTAGTGGTAGTTATCATTGAAATATCATGATATTACAGTTTAAAAATGTGTCAGTGTTCATCGTGGACTTGTGTCAGTGACTCAAAAGGAATAATCATGTTATTAAATATGATATTTGATGTTTATAATGTTCAACCACAGCCAGTCAACACTCCAGTCCAACATCTTTGTGTGGTGTGGGGGGGGGGGAGGGGGGGGGGGGGGGGGGGGGGGGGGGGGGGGGGGGGGGGGGGGGGGGGGGGGGGGGGGGGGG
>JBBPDE010000034.1:7148621-7159022 GCA_037974605.1 Nannopetersius ansorgii | reverse complement strand
TTTGTGTTGTGGTCATTATCAAATGTATTTAAGTTCTGTTTGTATGGACCGTGGCTATCGGTCCATCGCCTCACATGCCTTGTTTCACGTTCATGTTTGTAGCGGCTCTTGAGCCAGGTTTCTTTTCCTGTTTATGTTGAATAAAGTGCTTGAGAGCATGGATGCCTGCCTGGTGTTCCCCCCGAGGTAAATCACGGGAGCTGGTTAAGCCGGTCTCCTGTGACAGGAAAATTCAGTAGTTTTACCCCTTAATCAGCCTTCATCTGTTCACTTTTTCCTTCAATCCCAAAGTTAAGGTCATTGTAAGGGGTAAAATTAAGGTGTTTGGTTTCGTAGATGACAGCTATTGTCGATTATATTAAACGTGGTCTTCTCTGATTGTATTGTTGCTCTTGTGTTTTTATGTTGCTCCGCAGTTCTAGAGGAGCGTTTTTTGTTTCACTGTGTACTGTGTGTCTATGTTTGAAACAATAAAAGCTACTTGACTTGATTTCATGTTGCACGTACACAAACATTTACCCCGACCTTCATTTATGTCCATCTGCTTATATGCTCCATTAGTTGTTTACATTATGGTTGTTTATATTTCAGTTGTATGTTAGAGTTGTTCACGTTTTCGTTGCTATGGCTACATTTTATGTGGTGACGACTTATGTTATAGTTAATATCAATAGTTAGGGTTAGTTATAATGTCTGTTATCACTGTAATCAAGTGTGATCAGCGGGTGGTCTTCCCTTTTTTCACTGAGGAACTTTTCTGGAAGGGATTTACAAAGAACCATAAACACATATTATGAACGTTCAATAGCTTTCCAAAATAAAGATGCTTTCTTATGTTTTTAAGCTGCTTATTTCTTTCATGAGAAGTGTTTGCTCTGTTTTGTTTTTTCAGGGAACCATTTTTTTCATTTCTTATTCACGGCTTTTATTGTGTGTATTGAGGCGATTGCGGAGGTAAAAGGAGCACACTGACATTTTAGCAATAATTTCTATTAAATCGAAGGCTACGTTTGGGGGTTAGGACAAAAAATTGTGTCAGGAATATAAATCAGCGTATACATCATGATTGCCTCTGGTGGTTCTCAGTGGGAGCTTTTTGTAATGCTAAAATGATCCCTGCTGGACCAAGTGATGATAATTTGCAGCAAATAAAGGCCATTGGTCAAAGCAAAGCTGACACGATGGCAGTAGCAAAGACTAATCAATGAGTGTGTTCACGTGCACACCAATAAAACAATCTGAATACAGCGACCAGATTATTTAAGAGGTCATGAAAATGACATACTGTGTTTTATTGGAGTCCAAGGAATCTGACGTAGGAAATCTGCACTACAACACTACACCTGCACCACAGAAATACAAACTATTTAGTAATCTCAGGTTTATTATTGTTTTAAGGCTTATTCTACACTAACTACATGCTCTACAGTTCAACCTGTGGTTATTCTTAAGTTATAAAACTGTGTAATTGGAGTTGATCATGGCCGCTTAATTATTTGCTATTTTTATAAGGCTACATTCCTACCACCTAGATGTCTTAGGGTCCTTGCTGAATGGAACTTGGATAATCATTCTAGTGCCAGTATTTATGTTATATCTCAAGTCTGGAAGAAAATGTACAGGTCAGCAATTCAGTGAGATGTTAAGTTTCAATAGTCTCGGTAAATTCTTGTATTTATTTTAATATTTTATACTTTACTACATCCAACAGTTGGACTTTTATTTTAAAGCCTTGATGCAATATTAAGGGTGCATTTTTAAGGTCATGACAAATAAGGCAGACATTGCATGGTTATCTAAAATAGTGAAAAGATTTCTCTTTTCTTAGTGTCACCTAAACTAATGTCACATTGTCCATTTAGGAGAAAGAAAAACCTTTGTTTGGAAGAGACCACCATCTCACATCACCATTTACTGATCCACTGTTAGCATTAAGGGGGTTTTCCACTGTCTGGTACCAGCTCAGTTCGGTTCAACTCTACTCACTTTTTTTTTTGCTTTTCCATCACTAAAATCTGGTACCGGTACCATTCTTGGTACCACCTTGGCCGAAGTTCCAAGCGACGAAATGATGACAGGTACATATTGGAGGTTACTGATTGGTGGTTGCTATCAGTGTTGTTGACTGAGCATTAGCATTAGCATTTGCTAACACTAATGTTGCTTTTTTAAACCTTGTCTGGTGGCAATTGTCTCCGTTTCGGGCCAAACAGCCACAAACCAAGGATAAGTAATAAAACCCCTCTGATTTCTTCCATGCTGGCGATTGTAATGATTCCAGGTTGTTTACCTCAGCTTAGAGCACTCCGCTCGGCCTGCTGCTCAGAATGTTTGGTTGCTACAGCAACCAGTTGTAGTGGAAAACTGTAGGTCTGAAACCAAACTGAAGAGAGTAGAACCGAACTGAACCGAACCGAGCTGGTACCAGTCAGTAGAGAACCCCCTTTACATAGGGACTATAGAGAGCAGTCTAAGGGTGTACTCAGACTAGGCAGTTTGAACTGTGCCCGAGTGCTTTTGACCACCAAAGCGCGATTCGTTTGACTAGTGTGAGTGCTCCGAACCGTGCCGGGGCGCGGTTCGTTTAGCTGTCCCTGGTCTGCTTGGAAGAGGTGAGCCAGAGCACGGTTCTGTTGGACTCAGGCGCAGTTCGCATGTAGTGTAACAGGACGTGTGACACCACATTTTTGCGACGCTCCAAAACCATTTTTCGTGCCACAAAAGCGATAGACGTGTTTAGCAACAGGCTGTGAGAGGGCTGTGGACCACCGTGGACCAAAATTACTATCAAAATTACTATCAAAAAATTACTATCAAAAAAAGTCACCAGAGCGTTCAAAAGTCTCTACTGCTCCAAGCGTGCTCCGGCACGAATGCAGAAATCTAATGTGAGTGCGGGCCAGAGGGGGAGTGGGGAAGGGGGACAATCGTACTCGGGCTGGGTTCAGGGCAACCGTGCCTAGTGTGAGTACACCCTAAGCAGCTGCACCACACCCTGATTTGGGAATTTCTCTGCTTTGGACTGCAAAGCTGTAAGCGAATAGTACGGACAGACAAATTGAATATCAGGGTCCCTCTGTCACAGAGAAACACATCACGTTTTGCATCCACAAAGCCATTAGCCACTAGTGAATGGGATTATTGTTGATGACTCCACTCACCCTTCCCATACTCTCGTCTCTTTTATACTGTCGGGCTGTAGGTTTCATAGAATATGGGCCTTCACTGTCAGGATGGGAAACTTTCTTTCCCCTAGGTCTTCCCTTCAGACTCCTAAATCAGAACTGAATCAGTACTGTGAGATATTTTATTGCCTCTCAGTACTGTTCCTGCTTTGTCAGCTGTAATGTGTGCTTCCTTGTCCTGTAGTATTGAATTATTCACTCTTGTAATTTTAAGTATTGCTCTACCTTTCTTTTTGCCCTTTGCGTTGTCATTTCCTGTCCACACTTGTGTAGTCGTATGTTGTTTTCTGAATTTTGGTCTTTGGTTTGCATGGTCCTGGAGGAACTTTATTTCGTTTCACTGTGTTTTGTGCAAACGGTTGGAATGACAACACTGCCAATACGAAATGCCTGTTCTACTTGACTTGACTTGTTAGCTCAGCAACTCTGAGGGACAGCCTGTGTAATATTAATATCAGGCCTTTGTTAACCAAACAGACATTCATAAATTAATTAGTATTTGAATATTTGTCGCAGAAGGCACATCCTTATTGGGTTTGTTGCAAAGCAACTGTATGTGTGCATCACTGAGTGGTAGATGTCAAAAATATCGAGACATATTTCGATTTTCTGAAATCTTATAAGCTGACTGGATACAAAAATAACAAATGGTGCCACATTAAAAATACTGTAAATCTTTATTACCGATCAGTTTCTCACCCCACTGTACTAAATGCAGTTAATCAGGACTAATTATGCTTATTATGGTACAGACTAACTCTATATTATGCTCAGAAAAGTCTGTTGTGGTATAGTTTATAAAAATAACACTTATATAACTGTATTATATAATAACTGGATTGCCATACTGCCCACACATCACGTATATAGAATTAATTGCTTGACTGGTAAACTTGGTTTTCCCAGCATCAGACTAAGTAAATATATAAACCCTACGAATAAGTACACATTACTTTGCACACAAACACTTGCTCAGTTGTCTTTCTTCTTGTGTTTCAACAGATGCAACGTGGACAGCAAGGTATCACGGGTAGCTTGGCTGAACCGCACCACCATTCTCTTCACTGGGAATGAGAAATGGTCGTTGGACCCCCGAGTGGTTCTGCTGAACAACACAGCGGTCACGGAGTACAGTATAAAGATCCTGGATGTGAACTTACATGACGAGGGCCCATACGTCTGCTCCATCCTCACTAACAAGAAGCCAGAATCCACCAAAGTTCATCTCATAGTACAAGGTAAACCACTTTTCAAAGGCCATTTTCCCACAGGTGTTTGCAGAGATTTGTTAAGAGGCGCCGTCGGGTTCTTTTTTTCCCCCCTCCGCGCCAGAAATATCGTCTCTGACACTCGCAGTTTTCATCACTCACTGTTGAGATTACAGAAATTGTATCAAAACTCGCCTGAGATTGTTTTTGGCTGGGTTGACATTTCAGTAAGATAGATAAAGGTGAAGAACAACTTCGATTCTCCTTCCGCAGACTGATATAATTAAATGAATCTCTCCAGACGTGCCTCTCCGTGATGAAATTGGGATTTAATCTGGGTTTAATTTCAAATCGTTGATAGATATTGATTCAGGACACACGACGGCGGGGGAGAGAGAGAGAGAGAGAGAGAGAGAGAGAGAGAGAGAGAGAGGGAGAGAGGGAGAGAGAGAGAGCTCTGGCCAGCACTCGCAGCGGGCAACTCACTAAATCAGCTGTCGAACTGCAGACTTTTGTCATCGTTTACTGTGCAATCAATTCCCCTCACGTTTGTGCTCCGAAAACAATTAACATCACCGGTTTCTTTTTCTGATCTTTCTTAGTACCAGAAAAAGGCCCTGTCAAGGTAGTAATTCAGTGTAAAAGTTGTGCTTTTCTTTTGAAATCAGACTTTTCCTGAGTGTTCGAGGATTAAGTGAAAGCCGGAAATATTAGCCCTTAATGTTGTTGCGAGAGGAAATGCTCTCTTTTTTTGCAACTTTAACACCTTCTTATCTACTGTTCATTAACTTTTGGTGCTTAGGCCTGACACTAATTACTCCACATGCAAAATAACCAAACAAATAAATAAGATAGGGCAATTATTTTAAGAGATTAGATACAGCAAGTGTTAATTAGCATTGGAGCGCTTTACAAAAACAGGCTTTATTGCGCCGAAAGAATTCCATTTAAGCTTCCTTTATAATGTAATTACTTGTGAAGACTGAAGTATTGTATCAATCATAGCAGAGCTGATTACTCAAAGGCTTATGTGGATTCATCCCCTAAATGCTTTGGCCATAGTAGATTCTGCTTGCAGAGACAGGCTCATTAAGGCATTTGCCAGGAAAACTGGAGAAGCTGAACAGTTTGAACATAGTAAATAAGTGTGAGTGCATTCAACAATCCACAACCAATCCCAGGATTCCTCAAATTGCATTAAAGAAATACTTTTTTTGTGGGTTTTTTCAGCAAATTGTTTTTGTTCAGTCTTCACAAAGCAGGATGAAGGACCTTATGTTGGCATAGTGGAATTTTTCATTACATTTTAGATGACGTTTCACAAGCCTTCACTTTATTTTTGTAAGTAGAACAGATGTTTTACTGAGGAATTTGATGATCCAGACCTTTTCACACATGCCAGACTTCCATTACCTAAGCTGTACGTTACTAGATTTTTATTACACCTCCGTACTTAAAACTTAGGACAACCAGGTGCTTAATAAACTGCAGATTGAGATTTCAGTAAACCAAAAAATAAATGATATCCTTTTTGAAATTATATAAAGGCCGCATCCTTCTTATACACTAATAGTACACATGTTTACCTCTTAGTAGAACTTCAGGATGAATCCTTGGTGATATCATGTGATTAAATTAGGCAATATTAGCTTAAATGTGTATTTTTTGAAGACCAGTGGGATGTATTACATCATGATAGGTATTAAACCAATAAACATACCATCTACCTTTTCTTTCCGCCCTGCAAAGCTCAGAATTGCATACGTTACACATATCAGAAGTCATGTGACCTGTATTTTATCATGTAAACAGCTTCACTGACCTCCATACAGCAGACTAGGGTTCAATTCCCTAGTCTCCTGAGCCAGATTCTCAGTCAGAGAGCCGGCAACTGTTTATTAATGCTGTCTCAAATGTAGCCAGAGACTTTGCTTCACACTGGAATGACATGAAACCGTCTCAGCTCCTGAAGAGGAGAAAAAGAATTAAGAAAACGGATAGAAAAGATGATAATATGCAGATCAGGTTCAGTTGAGACAGCAGGAGTCATCGGGAAAACGTGTGACGAATGATTCCATGCATGATTAATGGCTGTCAAATTCCTAGCAAAACGGAGCTCTTATTTTATTAGAGGTCATAACACATCATTCCGGTTCAAGGTTGTCAAATACTGCGGAAACTCGTCGGAAGAACATGAGCTAGCTCTTGCTTTGGAATTGAAAGCATTTATTTTGTTTCTTACTTAGAAAACAGTGCTGAAAGAGCTTTATTTTTGGAGGTTATAAACTCGGCCTGAGGAATAAAGCGTGGGTCGAGTGGGACACTCTGTCCAAGGAGCCCACGCACCGTTACAGCTGTCTGAATCCAGAAGGTGTAATAGGGCTGTTTGGAAAGCATGTAGGTGAGGGTCAGGTACTTGTGTGGTGCAGTGTTGGAAAAGTGATTTTGTTTAGTGCTGTCTCAAACATTTTTCTGTTTGTCACATTAGTGCTGCAGCTGAAAAGGTCCCATTTCAAGGAGAGTTTTTTTGGTGTTGGATGTAAATATTGCTCACCTTTCAAAGTACAATAACCCCTCAGTTTTACGCAGATTTTTTGAGAACAAAACTGTTACCGTCACCTGTCCAGCGGTAGCAGTGATACACTGAAAAGTTGTCAACTGCCATAAAAAAAGAGGAAGAAGAAGCTGCTGCAGCATGTAGCATGACTGCTCCATGACTTGTCTTCGTATTTTAGTTTTTAACCCCCCCTCAGTTTATTTAGTATTTGTAAGCTCTGCTCTGTCTAAACATGTGGGTGGAGAGAGTTATTTCAACCTTTCTTTTGTGCACAAGTATTTGTTTTTGCTTGCCGCACCCCACTAATGCTAACGACTAATTCTAATGTTTTTTTAAGCAGTAAAGTTTTCTGGTTCTAAGTATTTATTAACCTTTACGTTTTCTTTAAGTGTAATGCATTAAACTGAGTTTAAAATGAAATAAAAGAAATAAAAGTGTTCTGGAAGCAGATTTGGTGGCATATTTAGGGTTTAGACTATAAAAATAGGCAAAAACACAACAATGCTTTTTTTCACTGTACATGGGTGCTCTAAACAAAGTACAAGGAATGCTAGAAATATACAATAAACAGACAATATATAAATGCGAATGGGATTCCCAGTACACAATACAGAGATACAGATTCCCACCATTAGTGGGAAGCCTCTCAAAATGTTTCATGTTTCACAAGATTACAGTGCGAAGATGTAACACCATGATCAATTATAATTCTTAAGAAGGTAAATTAAAAAAGCATTAAAAAAGACAACACTAAAATGCTAAAAAATGGGACAGTGAAAGTACAACATCAAACATTTTATTCTAACATGTCCAATGTTATGTATTTATTTTTTGATAAAAATATCTTTAACATTGAGAGGTGGCAAATTAAATCCCTGGCCATGCAGTTATGGCATTTAATAGATTTCATCCAAAGCGATTTCCATTCTCTAACTACAGGGGGCAGTCTCCCTGGAGCAACTTGGGGTTAAGGGTCTTGATCAGGAACACAGTGGTGGTATGCTGAAGGTAGGATTCAAACCTACGACCTCTTGTTCTACAGGCAACTATCCTATACACTAGTCCTCCATTCCATATCTGAGCAAGGCTGGACTCGCTCTCTCCGGGTGGGTACCTCCATCCTCCCACCCCATCACTCAGCGTGCTGCCAGCCTGCATGGGTGTGTGTTATCTGACATAACAGAACTGCCATTTATGTTCTGCTCCCAGCTATTCAATGACATTGCATTAGAGCGATTTGAAACGATGGCTCACATTGTATGGAGGAAGGTTCCCTCTCCTAGTGTTGGTAGGATCATGTAATTACAGAGTTATAACCAGGGTATGGAACTGGACATGAGAAAGTTGGAGAAAAGACAGAAAAAAATTAGAACGGTCTATTATAATTCATTCGAACATTCCAGAGTGGTTGGCGGTGTATCACTCCTTACAGATCCGATGAATTCAGGTTCTTTATGAACCCATAACTGTATCTGAAGAAACCTTTGCTGGAATATATTTTTAACTTCAGTCTGCCTGCAGTCGAGAGATGCTTCTGTAGCAGGAAGATACTAAACATTTGCATGTGGCACACTCCTTCACCCTCTCACCTCCTCATTGTCTGTTGAGAGGTATACTATTTCTGTGCCGTGTTCTGGAGAGTGTGTTTTCAACAGCTGTGGTCATGTACTTGCTGTTCTCCAATTATGCATCCTCTGCTATTACGTGTCTGAGATAAAACAGTCCTCGTTGCAGCCAGAGCCTGTTAAGACCATGAACTGACTGAAGGTCAGGATGGCATTGCTCTGTCTGTATGAATAATACTGGCCATAAATAAACAAACCCATCATCTGTGTATGAATGACAGTGAACATAGCATTTATGTTTAATGACAATGAACCTAACATTTATGGTTTCTAATTACAAGACCCTCGGCCATCAAAGGGAATATCAAAGACTGGGTTTAAAGCTTTGCAGTTTAAAAGCAGATATTACACCAGGTTTTCTTCATCACAGCCTTCTGAGATCCAAGCAGAGAAGCATGATCAAGCGACCCAGCAGACTTGAGAACACTAATCACTTCATTGGTTCTGAGGTTATGTTGTTTACCAAATCATAAAAAGGGCAACATTAAGGATTAGAGGCAGTAATCTGCCAATTATTTTATGATTAACTGAATGATCAGTGCATAAAAGACTGCATATAAAACCGTGCGGAAAACAATCCAAAATACCTCATTGGAAAACATGTACATGAAAAGCTTTTAAACAAACATTGTGGTGGAAACTGTTGGAAGTTGAGTTTTAATTGCACTGTTCTAAGCAAAATTCAATAGATTCAAAAGTAGAGTAGAGTAATCCCCCACTTTTTACGGGGGTTACGTTCCAACAGCCCCCATGTTTAGTGAAGAATGGCATCGTTGTGTGCAAAAAAAAAAATGCGGTTGACAACTTTTCTGTGTATACAGCTCAGTTCTCAGTAAAATCCACGTTAGATTGAATCCGCGAATGCTGATCTGTAAAACTGAGGTTACTGTATTGTGCACTTTTATTTAAAAAGTACTCCTGTATGAACAAAAGTGCAATAACATTTGGTTTGTAAACACTTAATGAGGAGCTTTTTAACAGCAGTGTTCCCATTAACACAGTCACACAGTTACAGTTCAAATATTTCTGTAAATATCAACATAAACATTAATGCTTTAGCAAGTGTTAGAGTGAGGTGAAGTGGTCGAGCACGAAAAAAGCTAGGAGCTTTCAGAATAATAGTGATCTTAGTCATTTTTGTTATTTAAGTTATTTGATATGAATGTTGAACTGTTATTGTTCTGTTCTTTTACATTTGAACTTTCAGAGTTAAGCTTATGGTAAAGCGTGGTATGGAGAGTTCGGGAGGGGTGTGTGTGTGAGTGTGGGCGTGGTGGAGGAGTGAGTGTGTGACAGTGTGAGAGCTGAGTGGGTCAGAGCTGGTTCAAGCTGGAGCAGCATAGTAATAAAAAAAACGTGTGAACACGAGATTAAATAATTGTCGAAGTTAAGTATATAACACACACACAGACACACACACACACACACAGACACACACACACACACATACTAGGGCATTAACAACTCCAGATTTTTTCCAATCGACTAGTTGATCAGAAAAGTCGAAGTCGAGTCGACTAGTGATTTGATGACGTCATCACACACGCAGCAGAGGAACACAGGCTTCCAACACTGAGCAACTTTTATTAGTTCTCTGTAACATTAACAGTCAGCATGACAATTAAACGCAACAAAACAAAACAAAGGCTGATACCTTGAATTTTCTGGTAAATTTAAGTGTAAAACAGAGAGTGGGAACAGTTTAAGCCGCGGCAGGACGACTCTCCTCAGCACTAGCGTTAGCCTTGTTGTTACGTTCCCCTCCTGCATGTGTGTAGAGAGACTGAGAGCGCCAGTGGAGACAGACATGCTGGGCATGATAAGTT
>JBBPDE010000034.1:7108096-7138228 GCA_037974605.1 Nannopetersius ansorgii | reverse complement strand
ACCCAATGGTGGTGCTGAAGGTAGGATTTGAACCTGTGACCTCTTGGTCCAGAGGCAAGTATCCTACCCACTGAGGTACCTCCACCCTAATCAGACCGCCCCTTAATAAGCTATGGTTTCATATCACCTGACGTCCTTGTGGACCTTGTGATAGCAGGTAGCGGCTCCGCAGTACAAGCACATCCCAGTGAAAAAACATCTTTAGTGACTGTGTGGGTGTGCTGTTGAAGAAGAGTGAATAACCCTTACTGTTGAGCTCCTCTGCCTGGTGGGAGATCAATATGACTAACGAGTTCGTATTGTCTTTTGGAGGATTTCAAATATTCCACCTCTTCATAAATCCCATCAGCATTTTAATGCGGTTAGCAGCAGTTTGCTGACGACTTGTCACAGCCTCAGCAGCTGCCCGGACGAGACAGATGTGGAAGACGGGACAGTCGTCGGCCCACGGTGATGACATTGCCCACCTGCAACGAGGTCAAAGCTGCTATGCTAACCACAAATCATTCCTGAGGCACAAATGCTGGTCTTTATATTTCGCAGAGGAACAAGACATGGCAGCTGCTTCAGAAAATGCGCTGCAACATTTTCCCGGCATGTTTCACATGAGAACACGCTGCCTGTTTGATTCCCCCCTTGGGCTTCTAGGCGAAGCAATTATATTAAAGACAACAAGCAAAGCCATTTTGCCACATAAGATATTAATATTGTATAGACCTAAATGCTGATGTCTGGCTAGTCATTTTTTTTCCCACAGGGCTTTCTGGAAGAGTGCTTAAAAGACAATGTGGTGTTTGGAAAGAATCACAGCGTCCTCTGATGTTGGACACTTGTTGTCTTCTAAAGAATCAATTAGCGCTTACCCTCATACAAAAAGCCGAGGCAATTAAATGAAAATCGCTCAAACGTTCTGAAGCGGAAGAGACTTTATACGAGAGTTGAATGCCGGCAGTGCTCCTGACTATGCGGACCCCATGCTTAGATCAGTTACACACTTTTTTAGGACATTGAAAACTTTCTGCATGTCCAAAATCTAATAGAGAGATTTATGACAGCACTATAAAATATGTATAGAGATCCCTGACATGAATGACACCACATCGTTTTGTGCTGACAGGTTCAAGAATTGCTTTGCTACATCTAGTAATTCCATGATTGACACATTTTGGAGCTGTGGATCCTCCAGAGAGACAGAAATTGATAGGAGTCTGACGAGAGATACGTAAGGGAGTTGATTGTTGTCGTGTTGTATGTTTGAGATATCAGATAAAACACATGATCTCAGCAGAAGTGTCGCTCCACTCATTAGCTGTTTTTAGTTTTGTCTTCGTTTTGTCAAAGTGATAGTTTTGTCACCACATCCTTGCCAAAATATACTGGCATCCATTTTTTTGTTTTAATATTTGACAGCTGCTTACAGCATTGCTAGGTCACACACAAGCACACACACACACAAGTAATTTGCAGAAACAAAGCTGCAAAGTATACCCAGGTAGTCATAGTGATTTAAGACTGTGTATACTATATTTAGATACATGTTAGAGAAGATAATGTTCCTAAATGATTCTGAACATAATGTTTCACTCTGAAATGTAAATATTCATCTAAAAAGTCTACATGATAGCTCCAGTGGTGGAGTTGATATTTGGTAAGTGCTTAAGTTGTAGTTCCAAGTCAGATAAGAACTACATTTGGCAATAGAGAATTTACACATAGACGTAAGAGTTGTTCATCTAAGACCACCGAAACGCAAACGACAGAGCAGTAATATACAAATACATTAAGTCAAGTCAAAGTCATGTAGGTGCCTATTGTTATTTCAGCCATATACATGATTGGTAGTGCCATGGTGCAACACAGAGAACAAAACACAGAACACCCCAAGACAAGCGTATGCAGAACAGGAGAGAGAGTGCAAAAATCACTAGAGCAACAGTACAGTACAGTCATTTACAGGACAAGACAACATTCAGTGCAGCTGACAGCTCTGGTGTGTACAATTCAGTGTTATGGCATGCTGTACTCTAGCAGTTTTTTACAAAAATGCAAAGAAATTGCAAGGACTGAGATAGACAACAATAAAGTGGCAAGTGGCAGCAACAGGGTTAGAAAACGGTTTGCTGTATATACAAATACAAAGTATATAAAGTGCTAAATAAACAAATATAGGGTATATAAAGTGCTATATAAATAAATACAGGAGTTTACAGTGTGTGTGTGTGTGTGTGTGGGTGTGTGTGTGTGTGTGTGCAGTTTTGATTCAGGGATATGGTGGCCTGGGGACAGAAACTGTCCCCCATCCTGGTAGTGAATCCCCAGATGCTGTAAAATGTTCTGCCATGTAGAAGGAGGAATAAAAGTGTGTGTGTGGGGTGGTGGGTGATGTCATCCACAGTGTGGGTGCAATGTGTGGCATTAATGTCTTCAACAGAAAGTAGATTATCTCTTCTTACCTACTGTCTACCTACTATCTCCTGTAGGGTCTTGTGATCTGATGTGGCACAATTTCTGTACCATGCCAGGATGCAGCTACAGAGGATGCTACCTCCAGATTGTTTGGGGGGGTGGCGGTGGTTCTACAAATGAAATATACATTTTATAAGTATATGAAATTATATTTCAATATATTTTAAAGAAACATTATTTGTTAAATTGGTAAAATTATCAAAAAAGTCCATGACACAAAACACAATTGACTAATTTAATGTTTGGGATAATTACATTGTTTCAGTGCTGTTGTTTTTTTATATATATATTTTGATTTCAGTAATAGGTTGTTTTTTTAGACATTTATCTTTTTAAGGAATTACAGAATGATGTTTTGTGCAGCACTACAAAAATCTTTCAAGGTGTGTTTCGTGGATTTCTGACACACCATTTGTGTTTAGCTTCTTTTTATTTATCTGGATGCCTTTCTCAGTGTGTTTCCTGTTTCTTGCAAGCAAGTGTTCTACACAGAACTGTGAGGGGGTCTTGTTTTCCAGCTCCTTGATGCAGCTCTTTTAGAAGCTGGTGGAGGTTGAGACAATGCCTTTGATGCAGGGGAGAGCAATGACTACAATGCGGAGAAAGGGAACAAACGAGACGGAATTGAAGATACTCTTTATCTTCAGCATCTATGATGTTTTCTACTTAGCCATGGAGGACTTTCCTACATGCTAAGACGGGTGCATCTCACATACACACACACACACACACACACACAGACACACACACACACAACTTTGCAGCTATTTAGAGAGAGAGCAGGACAGTTTGAAATATGAGGGCTTAATTGGTCCCATCAGACGTTTTCCCCGCCGTTTAGATTTGATTGATAGCGCAGTGTTGTCCCTTCCTGCAGCAGGATTCTGTCTAGGATTAGAAAACATAAGTTTTAATGGAGAAACAGTTATGGATATTATATTAGCTCTATTACTGGAGCCATGTTGTCAGACACTGACAGAATGCCTTTTCTGAGTCCCTAGAATTTCCTCGTGAAAAGTGAGTACAGTACAACCTTTTTTTCATTTTGTAAGTTTAACCCTGTCTGCCTAAACATATTATAGGCAATACATTCATAGATGCCAAGTTAAAGTCTGCCCCCAACATTTGTTCAGGCTAGTCATTGTAAAATATGTGATTTATTGTAAGAGGTTTTCGGTGTACAGTAACCCCTCAGTTTTACATGGATCAGCATTTAGTCTAACGCAGACTTTGTTCTGAGAGATGAACTGTATTACCACCACCAGTCCAGCGGGGGCGGTAATACACTGAAAAGTTGACAACCGGCATAAAAAGAAGACGAAGAAGCTGCTGCAGCATGTAGCATGACTGCTCCGTGTCTTGTCCTCGTATTTTAGTGTTTTAAACTTTTCCCCCTAAATTTTCAACAGTTATCTCAGTTTATTTAGTATTTGTAAGCTGTGCCCTGTCTTAACACGCTGCTAATGCTAGTTGCTAATACTAAAGTTTTTTTTAAGCAATACAGTCTTCTGATTCTGATTATTTATATTCCATTTTATTTTAAAATGAGTTTAAAATGAAATTAATGTGTTCTTGGAGCATATTTGGGGACATCTTTAGGGATTACACAATAAAAATAGGCATTTTAGGCATTTTTTTATACATTGGTGCTCTTGGAATGTAACCCCCACGAAAAGCAGGGGATTACTGTATAGTGTAACTCTGTTATGGAGCCTCCATACAACCAATCCTAAAATACTACTCTGATCTTGAACATTTGCAACTCCAATGGAAACTGCACCTCCCTCCCATTCTGTATGGGATGACCTAGGGCGAATGTAGGGCACTTTGAAAGGATCCTTCTCGCAATTTGAAAGGATCTACAAAGGGCATTTGAGCACCAGAACTGAACCATGGAGAATTGGAAGAAGGTGGCCTGGTCTTGAGTTAAAGGTTCAAGGTATTCCCCAGATATCAGTCCGGTCGAGCGTCTGTGGGCTACTCTGGACAAACTAGTCCAATCTATTGAGGTCATACCCTGCAACTTAAAGGATGTGCCTCTAATGTCTTGGTGTCAGAGACCACAGCGCACCTTCAGAGGTTTCGTGGAGTCCATGGCTTGATAGGTCTGAACTGGCATCTACATAATAGTAGACAGTGGGTGTTTATATATCTATATGTGTTTAGGTAGGTAAGATACTGTGTCATCTGGCACTGTGTAATACAGGCCTAATGGTGCTCATACAGAACAGTATCCAATTTCGTTTAAGATTTCAGAACATGCAGACTGTAAGATGGCCTTTTTTTACTCAAAGTGTACACTATATAGACTAAATGAACATTCTGTCACATTTCCAGTACTTTCTGTTCACTAAAATGACAATGTAAATAACCTTATTTGCTGTTTTATGGGCCAAACTGACAGTTAAAATTTTTACTTTTACATCAGTTAATTTAAAATTGAAAAGAGGGGGCAACAGGGTATTTATCATCATCAGGTGTAGCAGCATCATTTATCTGCAGCATGAGTGTACTTGTGTGTACCTGCCTCGTGTGATTGATAGCATAAAATTGCACGATAAATTGCAAAAAAATGATCAAGTCTCAGCTGATTCAGAGGTCCCTAGTGTGAGTATATTCCTTCTCATGTTGAGGGGTCACCTTTCTACAGGAGAGGAGTAGATTATTAAAGGCAAAAAAATCCTGTGAAGTCTTGCGTACCTGCTATTGTTATTGAAGATATTCCGCATTCAGAATCCCTCGCGGGAATTTCAGTAAACAAAATTTACCAGAAAATATTTACTTTTTCAACAAACATAGATAACAGACTCTTCCCATTTCGGGCCAGCTTGATATCGAGCCAACCAAATAATATCTTTCCTGGTTGCCAGATGCCTGGTTGGCTCTGAGTGAAAAGGAAAAGATAGAAGACAGGCAAGCTGTCATCATTCTGCTTGCAGTTGGAGTTATGTAAACAGAATGGGCTTCCCATTGGAGGGGCGCCCTACACCGCTATCAAATCATGTCAATCATGCGGAATGTGGGGCTGACTCATTGAGGCGCTGGGCTTGGTGGTCCGCGGAGGCTGCGTATAGACCAGCCTCGTGGAGTTCCGCTTTTGACGATGGCGTCAATCCTGAGACGGTTTGTAGCCGTGATCTGTTTCCATTATTTCAAAAAGAAGTAGAACTACTTACACTGCCCTTCAAAGCCAAAGCAGTAACTACGCCAAAGCTGAAACTGAGAAAAATGGCTTTGAAGTTTTAGTATTAGTATGGATTTTGTAGTTACTGCAGTTTTGACACCATCGTTTCTCAGAACCAGGATATTTTAAACCTTATTTGTAGTATAAAGTAAATTTTGACCAACTATGTAGTTACTGCACTTTGACTTTGTAGGGCAGTACAGTTTGATATTAAAAGACTCGTCTGTAGCCATGTATTTGCTTAAGACTTCAACATTTGACTCACCGGTGAGAATTTTCTGCCCACCCAAGGTTCTCCACTATAAAACTAGCCAAACATACACATATCTAAAGTTGTAAGCCACTCTACCCAGTTAACTAGGGGACGTCTGGGTTCTTGGGCTGGCGTTTGAATTCTCTAGATGGCTATAGTTTGCAGAATTTGTTGGTCTTTGTATAACTGAGGGGTGGATAGGTCTTAGAAGTCTAGTCGCTATTGTAGTTTTGCTCCGCTGTTTAAATATAATCGTATATTTCTGTAGTCTGTTATGCAGTTAATTGCACAGTTTTTGTCATTGTTTAAGCGAACTTCTGACTTTTTTCTGCTCGTTAAAAAAAGAAAAGACAAAGATGTCCACCAAAATGAGACAATAACAAATATCTCTTCTTCCAACAAACTTGAATGTAGTGTAGATTAAGGGTTTAAATTGGGACTTCCTGCAAGGTTGCCCAAGAACGTTCTCCACTATAAAACTAGCCAAACATAAACTTATCTGAAGTTGTAGAGATTGTGGCCCGTTAACTAGGGGAAGTCTGGCTTCTCGGGCTGGCGCTTGAATTCTCTGGATGGCTATAGATTGCAGTAGCTGCTCGAAGGCTTTTGCCATGTTTCATCACTCCTGCTGTTGAGTACACACTGGGCCGCGTCCCCACAGAGAACGCCTTTTAAGAACGCATCCCGCAGGACCCCCTCGCTGTGCATTACTGCGCATGTGGACTCAAACTGTCTTCTCTTTTGGCTTCGCTGCACCCCGTAGTCCCATAAGTGAATACGGTTAACAGTAGATCTTGCAGACTAAAATGAGAAAACAAAAAATGTATGATTGATTAAAGTGGGGCAGCCTGGCTGGGTTAAGCTGGGGTTGAGTTTCCACAAATTTGACGTATGATGTAGCGTAATAGTTGCTGAGGAGGAACTGTTCTAGTTAGGTAGTGCATCATTACGTCGACCATTTTATGATAAGGGGGGGGTGATAGGACTTGGAAGTCTAGTTACTACTGTGGTTTTGCTATGCTGTTGAAATATAATGATATAATTATGTAGTCTGTTATGCAATCAATAGACAGAGTTGTTGTCACGAGGGCCAGGTCTAATCGGCTCTCGTGATTTACTTCCTAGTACAGACCAGGCTGGGAAGCAGACATCCATGCTGCGGTTCTTTATTCAGGAAACAAAACAGAAAATAAACCTGGCATAGGAGCCGATGCGTTTACAAAACCAAAATAAGGTGAGGCGATGGACACATGACTAGACACTGAAACATACAGACTTAAATACTAAACATAATAGGCCTAAACAAGAAACATGTGAAACAGAAAAGCATGTGACCCAAGCAAACCCCAGAAAGCACTTCAAAATAAAAGACCCCCAGAACTCAGAACTGAAACAGAACAAAAACAGGCTAGAACATTAACAAAAAGGAGTGGCCCTAACCGGCCACTGACCGGACCGTGACAGTTCATTGCGCTAGTGCACCATTTAACCCTAAATGTATTTTTTATTTAAGCCCTGTCCTTCCTCAAAACAATGCCACTTTTGTGACAACTATAAATATTTTAAAGTCAAAACATGCTTTAGGCTGCTGGTCCCACCCCATTGAGAACACTTCAGGCCATTTTATCTAAGTGTAGCTTTTCACTTGAAACTACTCTGATGAAAAAGTAAATGATGCTGATATTTTGAAAAATGAGAGGAAGGTCCTATTTCAATTTGAAGCATTACTTTATTTTGCGCATGAGGGAGACAGTTTGTAAATGCAGTAAGTAAATAATAAATAAATCACATAAGGCCCAGGTCTTGTGTGTCACTCACCGCTTGGCCCCGACTTGGCCTGTCGTGGCCGGTTTGACGGGGCGGTGTCGCCTGACCGTGCTTCGCCAGGAACCGCACTGATCCCTGTCACCGTTATCTGGCCAGGCTGTCTGGACTAGGCCTGACAGACACCTTAGCTTACCTCACACAGAGGACTACCATCACTGTCTGCCCCTTTCTCATGACATATGGCTCTTCTGTCAACATGACGACAGACATGAAGTGTGTCCATGTAGGAGGTACAAGACAACACACCTGCATTCCAGCACAGATCACAAGCAAGATACTCATGCACAAAGTAGTACTGCTTAACAGTAGAGTACATTTTTGCACATTTATAACCACAAAAACACCAAAATAACTTATCTGTTGTTGCACACGGAGTTGTATACCACATGGACAAAAATATTGGGATGCCTAACTATTACACCAACATGGACTTTAATGGCATTGCATTTAAATACACAGACATCAATATAAAGCTGATCCCCCTTTGCAGCTATAACAGCTTCCACTCTTCTGGGAAGGCTTTCCACAAGAGAGCCTGTTTCTGTGGGAATTTGTGTCCATTCATTCTGTAGAGCATTTGTGAGACTCACAATCTCCGTTCCAGTTCATCCCAAAGGTGTTGGATGGGGTTGAGGTCAGGACTCTGTGTGGGCCAGCCAAGTTCTTCCATGCTGAACTTGTCCAGCCATGTCTTTATGGAGCTTGCTTTGTGCACTGGGACACAGTCATGCAGGAATAGAAAAGGTTCTTCCCCAAACTGTGGCATTGTCTGAAATGTCTGCAGAAGCTTTAAGATAGTTCTTCACTGGAAGTAAGGGGCCTAGTCCAAACCCTGAAAACAGGCATGTCCCAATATTTTTTGTCCATATAATGTATTTGACTATTTCTAATTATCACAGAAGCATAGGAGCAAGAACCATGGCTAATGATGTTGTAAGAGCTCATTTAAGACCAAGTAGAGCTATGTAAAGTCTCACTGGGATTACACTGGAATTGAACAACTATTCATTGGAATTCACCCATATGTCCAGTTTGTAGACACTTGTTAAACCAGTATATGCTCTGAACACAAGGGTATTAAGAGGGAGTTTGCTGTAGTAACTGCGTTATCTCTGTAAAAGTTTAATTCTAGGAGTTGAAACTTTGCTGTGAGGATTTGATTGCACTCAGTCACAAGGACTTTGCTAAGGTCATGTGCTGATCCAGATACATTTCAAGAAATGTAGGTATTTGTGAATCCAATTTCTATGTGCATCATAAGTAACACACAGTCACTTATTACAGATGATTATTTTGAGGCGTTTACTATGTTCTTACAAAAACAGAACGTTTGGAGAATCAAAATTAATAGAACCCCATTAGGTTCCATTATAAGCATATTTAGTCAACAGTTTATTGTTCTTGGGTAAAAATTATTGTAAGTGGTAATCAAAACCAAATTATATGAAGGAAGCTGAAAAAGCTGCATTATCCTTCGAAAAAAGTGCTTGAAGTAATTTGCTTGAGCCTTGGACCCATGTATCTGTTGTATGTTGATATAATATGAATGGCATTAAGTGAACCAGTGATGCTTAGCTGTAATGTGATTAAATAACAGTACAGATCGCAAAAAAATGAGTCAGATACTCTGCCATGCTCAGAAATAAAGGCCTTACTTAGAACATCACCTGATGGGATTTAATGGTGACCCAGTTGGCCTTATTGGTGTTAACAAGGACTAAATGACTGCACATGCACCCTTAGTTGTGGCTTATTTTGGGCTCTGTTCCAATTAAAGTGACGTCTCTTTGCTCGGGTCTCTCTCTTTCTCTGTCTCATGCAGCATGCAGCACCGCACCTGAACTGGATCATGGCAAGAGAGTCACAAGAGACAGATTATCAGACTCATCTATCACGGTGATGGAGTGAGAAAGGTAAAGGGAGAGGGATCTCAGTGGATGGAGTGAAACAGGGAGGCGTGGTGTCAGTTCCCTTTTTCCCTCCACGTTAAGTGTCTCTAATGCCAGTGAAATGATCCGATGGAGACACTTTGCCATTTTTACCGGCGGGCTTGTCCTCCTGCTGTCACGTCTTGGTGGTTTCTAAACTTAGCCTTAACCTTGGGGCCCCGTATACGAGGTGTATATTCGATCTGCAAACAGTCATTAACCCCGTCGCCTCCTTCACCCCTTCCCCTAACCTTTAACTGTGATCGCAACCCGGCCATGACAGCATCACTAGATTAACATTTAATCTGACTACCAAGACAACACAGACAGCCTCTCCATCCCTAGGCTAAAATGTCCCCTTAATGAGATTTAAAGTACACAGAAATGGTTAATTATGACTGATGAGGATAGACACACCAGGGTTACTTCATCACGATAATTCATAACTAATGATCGGGGGGACAGACGCCTAGAGGCCGAATTGACAGTTGCTCTGTTGCTACAACTGAAGATCAAAGTATATCAGTTGTAGAAGGTCCATTTAGTTCAAAAATAAGATGCCCATCACTTAAACACTTTTCTGATCTTCCACCAATCAAACATGAATAGCATGGCCTGAATAGCAGATAGTCATAATTTATTAACTTTAACTTTAATAAACAGGTATTGAAAAATTGTTTGCATGTGTCTGAAAAACTGTCAACTCATTTTCAAAAAGCTCCCTTGAGTGAAGGCTTGTTTATCCCAGTACTTTCCCCTGGAAAACATGCATGAATAACTTTTTTTTAAATATCTGTTTAAAAGCTGGACCTGAGTGAAGTGTCCATAGACTTAATAGACTACAGTGTTACTTCAGTGTCACTGATTTCTGTTTTCAATAAATAAGTTCAATTTGATGGAAATGTATATGCTAGCTAGCGTAATACTTAATTGTAGGTCCACGGTGCTAAAAAAAAAACTCTATTAAAAGTGTACAATGCAGTATAAGTAAAGAGAGTCATTCATTCATCAGTGCTGTTGGGGAGATTGCGAGTTCTGTCCCTAGAAATCCCACAGTCATCTGAGGCAGGAGATTTCAACAGGCCTCACTTTCTTTAGGTAAGCAGTTTACCTGTTTCTCTCCCCATCACAGAGCATTTGTTAGCTTATGTGAGAGAACAGTCATTTTGAAACTATGCTGTTTGACACTTCATCCTCCCGGCAAGGTAGCATCATGTTTTGGGGGAGACTTAGATAGTGGCAGAAAATTGGCATTGACTAAACTGGGGGAGAATTATGTGCATAAATGAACTTAAACCCATATCCTGTTTTTTTTTTTTTCATGTGTCTACATGTAAGTGTGTAAATTGATACAATATTACCATTAAGATAAGAATTAATATTATCTTATAGACTACAAGGCACGCATGCAGGTCGAGCCCACCTGAGAGAAGTCTACTAGTGGTGTGTTTTATTCCTCTCTGTGCGCTGGTTTGTGTACACAATGCAATCTCTGCCTCTGATTGGCTTACACTGACACGCATTCCTTGACTTAACCAATTATTACAGTCCCTTCATAAAAAGGGCCTTCATAAAAACTCTGCTTGACCCTGGTCCCAAGCCCGGCGTCCCTTTGGGGAAAGCGGCGGGTTGGACGTAGGGCTAGCAACCCTACCCCATAAAATCTGTACCCGCTACTGAAACAACAAACACACAAACCATCGAGAATGATCAGCATGAGAAGGCACTGGAGGCACCTCTATATTCCGGTCGCCAGGACACACACGCGCATGGTGTTGGACTTCTCCTCAGCAAGGAAACGACCCGAACTTTGATGGGACTGGGAACCAGTAAGTGAAAGCATCATCACTGCTCGCCTGTAATCGTGACACGCCAAAACCACTGTGGTGCAGGTATATACACCAACTGAAGATGCGGATGAAGCAAACAAGGACGCTTTCTATGAACATCAGCAGGACACTTTCTTCAGGCTGCCCAGCTATGATATCAAACTGCTGATTGGTGACTTTAACGCCAAACTGGATTGCAATAGACAGGGTATGGAACAGGTTGTTGGGCCATTCGGCACTGCAGTCAAGACCATGGATAATGGCAAACAGCTCAAGCTATTTTGTGCCTCCAACAGCCTGTGCATCTGTAACACATTTTGCAGAGTCTCTTGCGTGGTGAGGGAGATGTTATTCAACAGAGACGACAGCTTAGCCACCATTTTCCTGCCTGTCACTCAGCCTCTAAGTGAAAGATATTGATATTTCATTGACACAATGACACAATGAGTAAAAGGAGCATTGTAGTAATCGAATAGAATTGATAAAATAACACCTTGAGGAATCTGCTTAGCACATTCAGCATCTGTCAGATGGATGTGAACAACTTCTCTTTGTCTCTATTCTTGGCCTTTTACACTATTTTTCACTTTTGCTCTGAAATAAACTGAAGGTCGATGATGTGGCCAATAGCAAAGCAGTACAACTTAGTGCTGCGTCATCTTGATAATGGTACAATGTTATCAAATGATACTTAAATTAGCATTAATAAAGTTAACGTGCTCATGCTTCCTGGGTGCTGCTGCTAAAATGTCTTATAAACCTCAGAACCATAAAAACATAAACCCCACACAGGACTGTAAGCTCTAGAAACAGGAGACAGTTTCTAGACAAATGAAATTTACTGTTTATTTCATTTTCGTGTATTCAAGAACAGTACAAACATATAAATGACATTCACTTCTTTTAATTCTCAGGGACTGGATATAATTGCTACAGTGCAAAAAACAGTTTGGTAAAAATGGATATATTATCCAAACGGAATCCTGGATGTGTGTTTTGTTTACTTGTTGCTTGTCACAGACCCTTTTTATACAGGATACGTTTAGTGTTAAATAAACATATATATGATCATAAGAGAACAAACAGAACAAACAGAAATATGATTTTCAGCTTCATTTGGTACAGATAAAGACAAAGTTTTTCCTTTTAAAAAAACATTTGTGTTTCCTTGCTTTCCTATTGTTCTATGTTACATTTTGTATATGCAGCTGAAACCATTTTGTTAACAAATGTGAAATTAAATCCATCAAAAATGAACTTGAGTACACATGGATAAGCAAATGTTACTAGTTACTACCTACCTCTGATAGATCACGTTTAATATGCACAAGTCAAAACACTTGTAGACAACCACTCATTAAGCGTTTCGTCTGAAATTAAAGGTATTAATAAGAGGTAAGAATCCCCTTTGCAGCATCAACAGCCTGCACTTGTCATTGATGTAAGTACGTAATTGACCTGAGCCACCAGAGCATTAGTGAGATCAGGTACTGATGGTGGATTTTTAGTCCTGCATCACAAACACCTCACCAACTCATCCCAGAGCTGCTGGATGGAGCATCATCACTCCAGAGAAAGCATTTTCATTTCTCCCCCGTTCAGCACTTTGAGGGCTTTATATATGATTGGGCTTTGGCTCATGTGTGGCAGTTGGCAGTGCTTTTCTGTCAAGATTATATGTGCTGTGTGTAAGTAACTACTGAACAACTTTGCCATCAGTGGGTGCACCGTAATTCTTATGAGGTCAAGTAATGCTGTGGTAGGAATTTCATGCAACTCCCCCCTCAAAAAACATAAACAAACACACAAAACAATGAGCCATTACGCAAGCCATTTAACATGGAGAAAGGTTATGGGACACCTGACCCCCATGAAAACCAGCCGATACAGACAGCACTCCCATTACTTTTGTTCATATAAGACGCTGGACTATTACACCAAATGTGACTCTAACACTAGAACGACAGCTACCTGGCTATACCTATAACAGCTGCGTGCATCAATTGACGCAGTGCCCAATTTCGCACAAGACACTTCTTAATATGACCGCTGCTTCAGTTTGTTCTTGTGTTTAGTCCTGCAGCCTGCCGGCACACATTCACACAAGCTGCAGACACAGCAAGTGTCCAGTGGACCCAGAGCCCATCGTACAGCTACAGTCTCCATATCAGAATCACGTTTATTTGCCAAGTATGTGAGTGAACATATACAAGGAATTTGATTCTGGCCGATGCTGTCTCTCAAGCACAACAGTATAAAACAACAATATGTAAAGATATGTGTGTACATGTGCCTACACCACACCCATATGTCTCTTACAGAGCATGCTTGTTGCTCCAATACGCCAATAGATGTGATTTTGAATCTCATGAAAGTGACCATTTGTCATACGTGAACACACCACAGCACACAGTGTGAACAGCACAAAATTCTTCCTCTGCATTTAACCCATTCACCAAGTGAAGCAGGGGGCAGCCAGGAACACAGCGACGGGGAGCAGTGTGTGGGGATGGTACCTTGCTCAGGGTACCTCAGAGGTGCCTAGCGCTCTTGGGAATCGAACCCGGACTTTCTGGTCACGGGGCAAATGCCCTAACCACTAGGCTACCAGCTGCCCCATAGTATGTCAATTGATGCTGTCAGGCGTTCTAGTGTTAACACTATATTCATAGACTTTTATATGGAGTTATTTATACAGATTTGTCTACTCCTATGTTGATAAGTTGATGTTGATTTTTCTGAGATCCAATACTTTTACGCGGAAATCCTCACAATAATGCGAAAACTGCGAAAATCCATTTTATATATATATATATATATATATATATATATATATATATTACATACAAACACACATATATACATACATATACAAGAGCACTGATGTATAGTGAAAAACTGTGTTGTAATATATAAATATATAAATGCTGGGTAATCATTACATTTTAAAATTGTGATTAATTGTATGCTTTTCTGTGATGTGTCACAATTAACTGCTTGGTTATATGTACAACTCAATGATTAGTGTTGTGCACTTTTATTTTTAAAGTGCTACTATATGAACAAAAGTGCAATAACATTTGGTTTGCAAACACTTTAAATAAATGAGCTTTTTAACAGCTGTGTTCCCTTTAAAACAGTTACACCGCTGCGGTTCAAATGTTTCTGTAAATCTCAACTTAAATTTCATGTAATCAAATCAAATATAAAACCAAAGCTACTACAGGACATTCACGTTTAGTTTGTTATAGAATAACAAGTTTCCCTCAGAGTCCAGAGTATGGGGGGGCAGAACCAATATAGCAGATGCAAAAGGGAACCAAATCCATATTAAAGTCTATGTATCTGAATGCAGTGTCCTTAAAGTCCCTATACTCCCAATACTTTTGTCCACGCAGCGCTTTAGGTCTGGGCTGGTTTTCACAGTGGGTCAGGCGTCCCATAACTTTTGCTCATATTATATGGACAAAGTATTGGACATAATATTGACAAAAGTAATGAGACGTCGGACCACTGCGAGAACCAGCCGAGACCTAAAGCGCTGCCTTACCCATCATTTATATTTTTGTTAAGGGTAATGTTTTGAACTGATTTTAAACTGAAATTAAAATGTTCTGGTAATTCTTGCCCGAGAGGCTGAACTGCATTTCCAGAAGGTGCAGAGCATTTGGGCGGCAGGGCTTTTAGTAGAATGAAATGAACACAGGAGACTAACGGCCAATACCTGGAAATTTCGCTGAATTTATATTTGGATTACTATTTATGTTTGTAGTAAATTCTATATTTTGAATCATTTAGAACTAAAAAGAGTAAAAAAAACCCCAACATATTGCCACGAAAAAAGCAAAAAAAAAAAATATTTTCAGGTTCTTCGTTGTTTTGGAGATTTCAGTTTCGTTCTCAAAAAAAATCTATGTATGACTGGATCCGCGTAAAACTGGGGGATTACTGTATATCATATTTAAGTCTTTAAAAACATGTGCACCTGCACATTCTTTTGGTGAAATAAGATGTTAACATTTACCTTTTTATTTGGATTGGGACAATTTTATGGATTTTTTTGTGAATTTTAACACGTTTGGCAATCTGTTTAACTCTGGGGTGCTTTTGCATAAAATGATCAGTAAAGTAAAGCTGTTAATGATTGATCTCATTCTGCTCAACATTTTATGAGCGCTGTTAAGGTTGAAACTATTTTTTAATTAAAAAGTGAGCTTGACTGCCATCCAATGTTCATTCATGTTTATTCACAGGGTTCTCTTGCTGTAGTAACACGGATGGCCACCAGATGGCTCTCCAGCCTTATATTGTTCCCCATTTGCGCATTCATGACTCCTCACTGAAGTACAGTGTTATTGCAGGTGCACTGTTTTGTTGCCTCACAACCTGGATTTTAAATGGATTGGATTTACAGAACATGTCCACCACTGAAGATGAATAAAAGAAAACTTCAGTGTGCATAACTGTTGTGATGCTCTGAAAGCCACGGGTTCAAATCCCAGGACTGCTAGTGGCACCTCTGAGGTACCCTGAGCAAGATACCATTCCCACACATTGCTCCCTGGACACTGTGTTCCTGGCCTCCTGCTGCTTCACTTGGTGAATGGGTTAAATGCAGAGGAAGAATTTCATGCTGTTGTGTATGACAGAATGGTCACTTTATGCCATCAGCTGTAAATGTTCCAAATTTATTTTGCCCCATGTACAATGATGATAGTAAGAGAGGCAAAAAAATTCCCAAGGACCACTACAGGTGATTTACAAAAAAACAAGTAAAACCTTGAGGTTACCAAGTCTCCAAAAACACCATCAAATGCCACCTCCATGCCAACAGTAATTTGAGAAAAACCCCATCCAACACTTTTGGCATGAACTGGAATAGAGACTGTGAGCCAGGCCTTCTCATCCAACATCAGTGCCTGACCTCGTAAGTGCTCTAAAGAGTGAATGGGCACAAATTCCCACAGAAACTACAAATACTTGTGGAAAGCCTTCCAGGAGGAGTGGAAGCTGCCAGAGCTGCAAAGGGGGACCAACTCCATTTGAGTGCAATGTCATTAAAGTCCCTGTTGGTGTAATAGTCCCAATACTTTTGTCCATATAGTGTACTTTCTATATTCAATAGCTATTAACTCCAATGAGACGTGTGTTACTACTCAGTTCGAAATCATGGGTCCTAAAAAATCTAACCCTTGTAAATTCCCAGTGACAGAGAAACAACACAACATAAGCACACAACTAATGTACGCAAATATTTTTTCCACTGGACTTACTCTGCCTGTCCTTTCACCTGGATCCAGGGTGGTTTGATCCATGGCTCTTTCATGGTTTGATCTGGACGACGCCACATTGGACCTTTTACGTGGGGATCCTCTCTAATTAAATTCGCGTACTAAAACACTGGCTTTCAAGACGGCTTTCATTTTTTCGATTAACGTTTAAATATAGTACTCTTAAATCGTAAGGTATTCATTAAAGACGATTAAATGACCTGTCTTCATGAAATGTAACAATCTGTAACACACACACCCCTATTTCCCCGAGGTCCAGTGTGGGCGCGTCTCCCGGCTGGTCCCTCTCTTTGTCCGGCAGAGACTGTAGGCCCCGATAGTCATGGCCAATTTCGCGTTTGAGGATAAATTTTAAATTGTAAGTCTGTCTGACATTGAATGTTTGTCTTTTGAGGGTTGCTAAAATATGCTGGGACACTGTGAGCGTGTAGTTTATGGTGACTAGGGGCGTGGAGGACGAAAGAGAGCTAGCTGCTCGGCTAGCTGCTGCGCTAGCAAAACACTTTGAATCCAAACGTCGCCATTTTCTCTCGTGTATTTATTTTTATTTTTATTTTTGTTTGTGTTTCTGGCGTGTGTGCGTGTCGTTTCGCGTTGCGTGTGGCCTTAGCGTTATGACTGGACTGTATAAATTCACCGGGCATCTTCAGAGCTAAGGTTCCCCCAGCTAGCATCACATCTGTGAGTGATCTGAGGAGGGAGGGGGTGAGGCCAGATCAGCCTCATTCAGCTGCTTTTTTGGGGAGGGGGGATCCTAACTTCTTCACGTTCGTGCTCGTTATTCTCCCTTAAGACCCCACGGTAAGCAGGTTCTTGATATCTGGTGGATCTCAGTCCCCACTCTTGCAGGAGAGCCCAGAAGAGATGTTTGAATGATCCCACACCAGGCTCCTCGTGCCTCGGATATCTAGATTTGTGTTTTGGGGGGGGCTGGTTTTAAACTTAGACCGTCGTGGCGTGGGTGCGATCACTAGGACCTCAGGAGAAATCCATGCACTCTTTCTTTATGTGATCGGTGGCATGGCACTACGCCGACAGTCGTTTTAATGGCTGCCGAATCGGGGAGACTTCTGGCCGGACAAGGTCAAGGAAAACGAGGCAAAGGTAGGCACACGTCCCTCAAATAGCATCTCTGTGTCCTAAAGCGGAATCCACAGCTCCCCGCTGCAAAAAAATAAAAATGAATCTGCCTTTTCCTTGTCCGCACGTTGCCTTGTATGTACGGTGCCCCTGTTTTTTATATCCGTGGGATCTGTCTCTGGGTGAGCTGTGTGTAAGCCTGGCGTGTCCCTGTCTGTCCACTGGACTCCTATCAGACCTCCGCCTCCGTGTGTCCTACTCAGTCCTCACACACTCTGTATTAAACACTTGTTTTGTTTTTGTTTTTTTCCAAACTTGCCATTCGCCTCAAACCTTTCATCCGGGGTTAATGTTGGGGGATGAACACGAACTGTGGTGCGGGACTTTCGCTTGTTTCCAACCTCGTGGTTTTTGCACTCATTTCTAACACTCCAAACTTTGCACATGTTGACTCTACGATGCAACAGCACTTAGTGTTTTCAGGTTTTAGACTTACAGACTCACTCACATGGTTGAACAGTTTACATTTTTTATGTAAAATCCAACGGCTGCACAATATAATAATCTCCAGTCAAGTCTCAGGAATACTGATATAGCAGGAAGCTCTGACCTACACTATATGGACAAACGTACTGGGGCACAAATCTTAATTATTTAATTCAGGTGGCCCTTACTTTCAGTGGAGGTATCCTGAAGCGTTAAGATTGCCCAAGACATTTTGAACAAAGCCATTCTTTCACCTGTGTAGAGACAGTTTTTGGAAGCCCCTTTCTATTCCAGCAGGATTGTAACCAAGTGCACAAACAAGCTCCATAAAGACGTGGTTGGATGAGTTCAGTGTGGAAGAACTTGACTGGCCCACACAGCATCCTAACCTCAACCCTATCCAGAAACTTTGGGATGAACTGGGACAGAGATTGCGAGTCAGGCTTTCTTGTCCAACATCAGTCCCTGAACCTCACAAATGTTTATAGAATGAATGGGCACTAACTTCCCTCAGAAACACCCCAAAATCTTGTGGAAAGCCTTCCAAAAAGAGTGGAAGCGGTAATGGCTGCAAATTGGGAGCCAACTCTATTTTGAAGTCTGTTTGAATGCAATGTCTTTAAAGTCACTGTTGATGTAATGGTCAATACTTTTGTCCATGCAGTGTGTCACAAGGTGTTTTTCACCAAGTTGTTCTTAAAGGGTCCATATTCTACATTTTTATTATTTTCCATCATGTCTGTGGGGTCTGTACCAAAAATAGAACTCGCAGTTCACCATAATTCATTTTGGTGTATGTAACCATTTTATGACCCAGAATTATCCCTAAACAGTCTGTTGTTACTGTGCCTTTAAGGCTGTCATATGTAAATGTTCTTTCCCTAATTAGCTGCCCTGTTTTGTGCCTGTTTCAAAAGTTCTTAGAACTTTAGCTTGAGTGGGCAGGGTTAAACTGCCATAATCTGAATAAGAAGAGTGTTGGCTTTTTACCAGTACTGAATTGAAAACAAGCTGTACTAAATGTATATTTTGAAATTGTCAATATTTAGATATTTCAAGCTTCTCATATGGACCCTTTAATAAACCAAAAGGCATCACAGTTGCAGTATTATTGCAATACTAATATTTTGTCCATATTGTGCAGCCCTAAGTCAACCTGAGAGGAAGGGTTTTATTTTACATTACAGCTTTATCCAGACTAGTGTTCCAGTAGGTAAAGTTAATGCATGTTATATGCTAAATGAATGAAGCATCTTGTGTTTCAAAGCTTGACAGATTTAGATTAGCAAAAACATGTTTTTTTTGGCAGAAAAGTCTGTTAAGGTTCCACCAATGATCTGACTAATATATGATCAGTAATAAATGTTAGGCTAACGTATAAGCTTGAAATACACAGGTCTACTTCTAAACCTATTTTCTTGGGTACACCCTGTTTTCCAGAAATCATTTTATAGACCTTCATTAACATATTATCTCCTTTTTATGTCTCTTGTCCCTATCTGTCTTATTTCAATTTTTACTTCTGTTAAGGGTCCCAGATGAAAAGCCCAGAGAAAAAAAAGAGGAAATCCAGCACTCAGGTGAACACACATCTTTGGCTAGCTAAATTAGGAGGTTAAGGAATTAAACTGTGTTCATTCTGTTTTTGTCTTGCAACGATACAGAAAGAAATCAAATTTGTTTTATAGCTATGTAACATTAATTTTCTTTGGTTTTAAGTCTAGTGATTAGAAAATATATTTAGGCATAAAAATTGAGATTTGCTGAGGCAGTGTTTCAGGCGTTCAGTCACTTTATCTCTTTCTGTTGTGTTTTCAGGGGGCAACATTCTCCCACCTCTCTGAGTTTGCGCCTCCCCCAACCCCTATGGTAGATCACCTGGTGGCCTCCAACCCATTTGATGACGACTTTGGTCCTCCATCACGTCCTGGTGGAGCCGGGGGTCCAGGAAGCGCACCTTTTCTGCCGAGCCCAGGGGCTGGTGGGGGAGGTGGTGGCTATGGGGGACCTGGGAGAATGGCAGGGGGCATGGGTTTTATGGGTGGCCCTGGAGGACCAGGAGGTGGACAGCCTGTACGAAGACCCCCTTTTGGACCTCCACCACCCAACGCAGGACCACACCATCCACTTGGGTTTGGGGGAATGCCTGGATTTGCAGGTGGTGGAGGAGGAGGCGGTGGTGGCGGCGGTGGTGGAGGTGGTGGTTTTCCACCAGGGGGACCATCACAGTTTAATATACCACCTAATTTTAGCCCTCCTATGCACCCTGGACAGGGCTTTAACCCTATGTTGTCACCTGGTGGAATGGGTGGTGGTCCTGGAAGTGGTGGTCCACCTCACCCACGTTTTGGGATGCAGCAACCTCAACATGGACAGGGAGGTCATCCCTTCAACAGTCCTCCGTTGCCTGGAGGACCAGGGCCTCGTGGCCCACCCCATGGCCCAATGAATCCTATGGGTGGCATGCCCTCTGGAATGAGTATGATGGGGGGTATGGGGGCTGGAATGGGACCTGGTAACATGGTAGGTGGGCACCCAGGGTTACCACCACAAGGTCAGTTTCCTCCTTCGCAAGATGGAACCTATCCTGGACCTGGCACTCCCGGCAGTGAGGAAGGCAAGAACTTTGGTGGAACAGGTGGTGGTCCCACAGGTCCTCCTCAACAGCCACCTAATCTCAACCCCTCTGGCCCCCCTTCCAATAATGCTACTCCAGGTCCTTCCCCAGCTTCTGGCCCCCCACAGCCTGGAGGAGGGTTCTCTGGTCACCCTGATGTTCAGCAGTCAACACCTAACACACCTGGGCAACCTTCATCTGGTCCTCCACCACCCAACCCTAATTCTTCTCCATCTGGTCCACTCAATGGTCCACAACCTCAACAGATACCACCCAATCAACACCCTCCACCCAACTCTGCGGGTGGGCCTGCCCCAAACACTCCGTCTAGTCAGCAGCAGCAGCCCACACCACCTAGTTCTAACCCAGGGTCTGCACCCTACAATCAGCAGAACAGTGCAAGTGGTGGTGGTACCATACCGAACCAGCCACCCAACACCAACCAGAACAATCTTAATAACAGTGGTGGGAACACTCCAGGTAGTAACCCAAATCCTCCGTCCAACTCCACCTCTACACCCAACACACAGTCTCCACTTCCCACCGGCCAGGCTCCACCATCTGCTGGCCTGGGTTCTGGTCCACCAAAGCTGGGAGGGGGCATGGTGTTCCCTTGTGGCTTTTGCCTGTCAGAGGTGCATGATGACCAGGAAGCTATTTTGTGTGAGGCTTCATGCCAGCGCTGGTATCACAGAGACTGCACAGGCCTGACAGAGCCAGCCTACGGGCTACTGACCAGAGAGAGTGCTGCAGTGTGGGCCTGTGATATGTGCCTCAAGACCAAGGAGATTCAAGCAGTGTATGTACGCCAGAGCTTAGGGCAACTAGTGGCTGCAAATGAAGGCTAGCTGATAATTAAGAGAAAGGTAGAGAAGATTGAATGACAGTGATTGATTCTTTCATCTTTTGAGGTGTTTCAGGTGATTTAATCAGAAGCAGGTAGGCAATTAAAGTGGGACAGGGGTAGTAAAATATAGGGAAGTGGAATGAGTGAATGGACAGTGTGCGACTGCCTCATAATTTGATATTACTTCCTGTGTTAAATGTTCTCATCAACCACATAAGCACTTTTGGGTCCCCTGTTACCATATGATCAAAGTTTTTCAAGAGTTCTGATAAACAGAATTCACAGCCTAGTACAATTTCTACACTTTTGTGATATCAGCATTGCTTAATAACGGTACAATTCGGCCAAGGGTCAGGACAAGTAAAGGTTTCTTTTCCAATGCCATCATAGTTGTAACCAATTAATCCAATCTGCCTAGAGAACTGGTGGTCAAATTGAACCTTCTTCCCTAAAATAGCTTGTCTACCAGCAAAGCACTGACAACAACTCACTACCTCACAGATTTGACAACTAACAGGTACAAATGCTTATTCGCTGACTGATTGATATCTAGTCCAGAGTGAGGATTTTCTACCACCCATACCACCTCCTGTCTCATCTGTTTTCCATTTCAGTGCATCTGAAGGAAACGGCTACCTTCCTTAAACTCCTTAAAAGACTAAATGGTTTGGACATGATGAACATTAAAGATACAGATTTGTCTATCTTTGGCCACAGGAGAGTTGTCCTGTAGATTCCTGTCATTTTTAATCACTCAACTGCCAGGTTTTTGTCTTAATAAAAAAAAAAAACAGTTCATTTTTATACACAAGTGAACACTGACGTTTCAGTGTTGATGGTTTGCTACATAGAGTGTAGTGGTATCATAACCATGCAGATGTGTATAGTCTTTGGATTGCATGTGAACCAATGCAGTAATTTGTCAACTGTTTTTAATGTTTTTTTAAGGCCTCCATCTGGGCCATGAAGTAGACCAAATAACAGAATGAAATCAAATATCAGCTCGTATTACTGTCACTGAGCAAGATGTTTGCTATTTTCTGGTTTCCATATTTCTGTCCAAGTTGCCTTTTCTTAGCAATTATTTGTTTTGTACTGGTGTCCGTGCTGTCCAGTGTGCTTAACTCTAGTGCCCTCTGTTGGCCAGGATGGTGCAGTTATATTTGAGGTGGGCAGAAGTCTGTTAATGTTCTTAAAGAAGTAAAGCAAAATGTTTTGTATGTGAACTTGGCATTTTTTGTTTGTAGCCTGTTGTTGCATTAAATTTGGGTTTGACAACCCACTAAACCAAGTCAAGCTAAATATCCTTGTTATTTTTAAATTACCTACTTTTTATTTGAAACCATAATATGGGTGTATTTGATTAGTATTTAAATTAAAAATGGTACTGTAAGGAGCTTCCTTTGACAAAACTGATAACACTGCGTTAACATGACAGACATTAGCATTACACTGCAATTTACACTATTAGAAGGCATGGTTTAAGCAGTTCACATTTTATAATTAAACCTAATAGAATGGGCTTTAAAAATGCCTTGGTGTAAATTTAACAAGTAATAGTGAAAGCTTTAAACTTTATTCATTAATAAATAAGTGAGCTCCTTTGAGCGGCGTGATTAAGATGCATATAAGCACCCACAATATCTCTTCAATGTTCCAAGCAATAAACTCCAGAAATGTTCCATTGCAGGCCTGTCAGCATACTGGGCATTCAAAAACTCATAGCTTTCACGTTTGGCACCAACCAGTGCAGAAAGGTATTGGGAGGGGTAATAAAATGGTTATCTATGACCAGTTTTGAAGTTTTCACAACTCTGAAAAGAACTATACCCTAAATGCAGTCATTTTTGAAAAGTGGTCACGGGAAAGTTATGCAGGCCAAATGCTTGGCATTTCAGAAATGGTATTACAGTAAACCTCAGATCATTCACAGTTCAGCAGGCTTTTGTCCTAGAACCGAGAGAAACTTCGTGGAAGAAAAAATATAATTTACTAATTTAGTAACAAAATGATAATTCAGCTACGTTGGTATATAAAATATAAATACGTTTTTGGTGCAGTCCAGAGAAAAAAAAAGAGCGTCACTTGGGATGGTAAAATGACGCTCTGTGACAAATCTCTGGAGCGTCTCAAGTGTTCTTGTGTTTTTTTTTGCTTTGTTGTTCTTAAAGCCCTCTATTTTTATTACTGTAAATTAAATGAATGCTGTGTTTACCTTGCCCATACCAAAGAAAACGACCACGTATATGAAAGAAAAAACGCTTACATGAATTACAGTACAGTCTATACAGGGGTAATATTGGTATTCTACATTCTAACACAGCGTGAGACAGCAGTCCACTGTACACTGTACAGTACGGATACGGGTTTACCTTTACATTTCTTTAAGGGAACTGTATTAAGCCGAGTTTAAAATGAAATAAGGGTTTTGGGAGCATATTTGGGGGCATATTTAGGGTTTACACTATACAAATAGACAGGCAATTTTTACCACATCACAAATTCACGAATTTTCACTATTTGTGGTTGCTTTTGCCCCACGCGAATGTTGGGGGTTTACTGTATTCCTAAACATTTAGTTAAGGTCCGGAAAGTTTGATGGATATGATTGCCTATGATCTAGGGGTCACTTTAACAGTGGCTACAAGTCCAGAGTGAATTGATACTCTTTTAGTGCAGATATTGCCAGTTCTTTGGACGAATGGCCCATCATAACCTAAAGAACTGTTGACACAGACCAAACTAATGTAAATGTAATGCGTCATTCTTTTCATTTTAACATGTCAGAAAAGCTTATGTGAAAGTGGAGTCACACTTCTGCCACATTCTATTAAAGGCAAGTGTGTCCCTGCCATGCTCCTTTTATCCTTCTTCCTGTTTTGCAAGATACCAGACATGATATTGATGTCACATGTTGCTGGAGTATGTCCGTAAAGGTATCTTAAAAATTAATAAATAGCACCTGTGAGATGTGAAGTATAATAAGCACGTGATACACTATATGGACATAAGTATTGGAACACCTGACTATGACAGCAACAGGGACTTTAATGTGTGTTCAAACACAGAGACTTCAATATAGAGTTGGTGCCCCCTTTGAAGCTATCACAGCTTCCTCTCTTTTTGGAAGGCTTTCCACAAGATTTTGGAGTTTCTGTAGGAATTTGTGTCCATTCATTCTGTAGCACATTTAAAAATAGTACTTTGAAATTATACTTTCCCGAAGGCTTGGGACACACCTCTTAATTATTGAATCCTGGACAGATTGGTGGACATAGTTTGGGGAAGAACCTTCTCTATTCCAATATTCACAGTACACAAAGCATATTTTATAAACACATGGTAGGATGAGTTCAGTGTGGAAGATCTTGACTGGCCGCAGAGCCCTGACCTCAACCCCATCCAACACATTTGGAATGAACTGGAGCGGAGATTGTGAGCCAGGCTTTCTCACCCAACATTAGTGCCTGACTTCATAAATGCTCCACAGAACAAATGAGGACAAAATTCCACAGGAACTCCAAAATATTGTGGACAGCCATCCAAAAAGACTGGAAACTGTTATAGGTGCGAAGGGGAGACCAACTCAATATCAAGGTATATGTATTTGAATGCAGTGTCATTAAAGTCTGTTTGCCTGGCCACACACACACTGTAAATAAAGTCTGTCAGATATCCTGGAGATGTTTCCCTATTGCGTAACACCTTTCACATAAAAAGCCATTCCTGTCTTCCCCATCAGGTACCATGTGTTTACATCCAGACAGGTCTGTTTCTCAGAGTAGAATTATTATACCCGGGCGCTAAAAAGCTACATTGGTGAATTGTTGTGATATTGCATTGAAGTATAGAACTGTTTGTGTAATGGTCCCAATATATTTGTCCATATAGAGTATCTGCAGGCTACACGGGTTATACTGTGGTTACTTCCATATTATAAGGGCAGTTAAAACAAATTATCTTGATGTCGTGGGTAAGATGCAAATCATCAGCCCTTAGTTTTAATGCTGTAATTTTCGTATTTGATTGACAGTTCCCTTTGGCCAATAAGCAGTAGGAGCGGGCGTCTTTGAAACCAGCCTGTCCAATCAGAGAGGCCGGAGGCGGGACTAGTGAGAGCTGACGCAAATGCAACAGGTTGTAGCGGAGGACATTTTTTCTTCTTTTTTTCTGTGACTGACAGAAGTCTCCATCCTTAACCGAGGAGAACATCTCGAAACCTCATGTCAGGAGAGTAAGGCTGGAGTGGAACTCGTTTTATCGTCGTAGTTTAGCCTAGGAGGACTGGAGTAGCCTCGATTAACTGGTAAGACTAATGGGACCCCAGTGTTTACTCAGTGCCTGGTAGTTGCTCTTGTTTCTGTTTGTTCTTGCAGGTGTTTAAAGGGTATCACAAGCCTCCACCTCTGTTAAATTCATTTATTTTGCTGTTTAATTGAGCACTTTATTGCTTTGTTGTTGCCTTACTAAGAGCATTTCCCCTAAAAATTAATTTAAAAAATACCTTAGCCGAGGGCTTCACAGTGGTGTAATACTGGTTTCAAACCATAATCATCTCTTTTTTTCCTTGTAAAGAACCTCATCATGTTCTATTTTTAAGCCTTTTAATGACCATAGGGGCTCCACACATAGACAATAATATTCAGCATTTTCTACAGGCCTTTTAACATACAGCCAGTTTCCAGTTACATTTCACACAAGGGTAAAAAGAGCTCTTTTAAAGACGAGGTGTTTATTATTACAGTGTGTCAACAGGTTTGAAGGGTAACTAATGTTAACTAATACTCCTCTTGTGAATGAAGCCTCTGTTTCAGTCAAGGCTGAAATGAGATCAGAGTTTGTGAGTTTCGATCCCACCACCGATACTGACAGACCTGCTGGATGGGTTTGAGAAGCTACAGCTCTCAGAAAACCTGCTGCCTGGCCACACACACTGTAAATAAAGTCTGTCAGATATTCTAGCTGAGATATTTCCCTATTTCGTAACACCTTTCACATAAATGTCTTCCCCATCAGGTACGCTGTGTTTACATCCGGACAGGTTGTTTCTCAGAGTAGAATTATTATACCCGGGCGCTAAAAAGCTACATTGGTGAATTGTTGTGATATTGCATTGCAGTATAGAACTGTGGTTGCACTTTGTTTATCTCACTTTAATCTTTTAATAATTGAAGCACATCAGTGTGCATTATACAAAACAACATTCAGAAGACATATGCCCCTACATTTACATATTCTATGTATATACTGTATTTATGAAGTGCAGTTTCTTATTTGGTCCCATCCATCCACCCCCTCTCCCACCTTCCCCATAAAAAATAAATACATTGATAAAAAAAACAGTGGGTTTAATACATAATAATTTAATAATGAGATATCAACACACTGTCCTGCGTGACGATGCTGTTTTGTCACACCCCACTTTGTAAAACATTAGTAGCATTTCAGTGGCAAACCAAAGCGTAAAACTTAAAACAGTGCTGTTAAGACCAGATATAACAAGTGCTTACATTGTTTTCTTCTTTACTAGTAACAGCTCTGAGGACAAATAACAACCCTGAGGGCACTGACATGGTTAAAGAATGTGAAACTCCATACCTGTTAGCTTTGATGTCGGAACACACTAATTAACTTGCCAGTAAAAGATTACAAATACAACGAACACATTCTTTGTTCTCCAAATGATTTATGTACAAAACATGAACTTTTCCTAAGTGGAAAAAAATGCATTGTATTGTCTTCAGGATAATTAATAATTTTTTTTTAGGGTGTTCAGATATGTAAAGATGATTATATTTTGTCATTTACAAACCCTAGACCTGGAGATATTAACTACTACAGTGATGAATTGCAGCTTCAAAATTTAAGAACACATGGTATTTACACTTTGTCATTAGAATATTAAAATTCTGACAAAATCTTACACGGATACTGTGCACACATTTCAGACATCTGGGAGTTTACAATGAATTCGTAGAGCAACAATACAAAAAGTAATTTATATGTCAGTCTGTTCACGGAAATGTTTTCTAAAACTGTAGTTATTGTCCTATGGGTAACAGGTTTGTGTATTAATGCCGTTTAAGTGCATAATTAGTGTTGGTGGAATTAATAAATACATGTGATAACTGAGGGCAAGGAGAAGACCGGAGTCAGGGCCAAAACCAAATCCATATCTTCTTACCAGCTTTCAAGAATGTGACATAAAAATAAATTAATATAATTTATAAATAAAATATATATATTTAAATAAAATATGTGTTGTGTATGCATCATGTATGCCCAACTTTTTCTCAGCTTTTGCTAGTTGTGCATGACAGAAGCAAAACAAAACATCGTAGTCTAAGTAAGAAATCTCGGATTCAGAGGACAGGTTAAAATGCTAATTCAGGACCAGACTGACATTGTTAGAGTTCAGTATATTTAAAAATGTTGACACATTTTGGTGTAGTAGCTTTTAGTTGTTAACCTTTACATTCTACTCAGTGGTTCAATTAAAACGTAATGAACTTTAAACTGTACCATCTCAGTGTGTTGACAGTAAATACTGCCTGTTTGTAGCATAATAATGCATATTTTGAATTCCTAAAGTGAGAAACAGAGCCAGATGTTTTAACCCAGTTAAGCGTTTGTTTACAAGTGTTCTTTTCAGGCTTCCTAGTTTCAATAAAGTAGGGCTAGAAGTTTTCAAATATAAACATGAATTGTTATAGTTCTGTTAAGTCCATTTTATTAGTTTGACCTCTTAAAAATGTGTATTACACTCCAAATTGTTAAACAACTAAATGCCAAGATACCCAACAGTAACAGTTGTTCTAACTTTCTTGCAGTGCTTCCGTACTGACAAACCTGCAGATATTTTAGCACATTAGTCCAGCTTTGCCTTAATGATCAGTTCTGCCAGAATACAGCTAAAATATTGGTTTGTAAAACGCATCATATCTAAACATCTGCCTGATACTGATATGTTTTGATTCTGATATCGTCACGTATTACTGAACTGCCATTGACTGACAGACTAGGAAACATACAGGTTAGATAAACAAGCAAAATTAGAACAGGTGTGTGTGTGTTTACTTGTTTGTTTTTTAGTTTTGAGGGTGGTGGGGTAAATGGCACAGTCCTGATGCTCCTGTCCAGTGACATTCCTTCTGATGAGAACACCCTCATTTCTGCTGCCACTTCTGTTTGTGATTATGGAGAGTGAAGCCAGGTGAAAGTTAATGTTATGATTCAGCATATCCAGACTAGTTTCCTGCATTTGTTGTTCAGACCGATGGCTGTATGTAAGTAAATAACAATAACTATAAAGAAACATCGATACACATTCAGTTGTTCATGAGTAGAGAGTCATTATGACTGAAGACCAAGAGCTAATGTGCTAATGTACCTTAAACTGACGCTATCCAGTCTATTCAAAACATGGCTGAAAACAGTGTTGTGATGGTAGTTTGTCTTAAGTATTGTTTTGTGGTAAATTATTGGGTTCTGTAATACAGTGAATAATTTGCACCCTTGCTGAAAATGATTAAAAAGGCTTATGGAAGATTATAGTAATATTGTAATGAAAATAGAAAAAAATGCCATCCACAATAGGAAAAATCAATTCTCAGATACTAACTGATACTAAAATTTAGTTTCGAATTCGATATCAATTAGCACTGGTATCGATACTTAAATGCCAACTTTGCATCTGCCGGTTAACGGAAATTGCCGGCAGACTACAACAATGTTCAACAGGCATTGCAGCGGGCAGCCCCTCCCCTGGCTGCCTGGAGGACCCAATGTTTGCAGTCCTGTAACTCGGCCGGGGAACAACCAAGCGCCGTGAAATTTTACACAGACCCTCAGCTAGTGTTGCTAAACATTTAAATATCGTTGTCAGCGAACATTTATAATGTGACAAAAACAAGATGAGACGCAATGTAAATGCTGGTCATGTGACAACTATAACGAAACATATCATGTAATATTGTTGACAAATAAGAACGAGACTAAATGTGGTTTACAAAATGAAAACTACGTTAAAATGTCTTCATTTTCGTTGACTAAACGAGATGAGATGTTATTTCCTGGGAGGGGAGAAAAATGAAAAGTGTTGCAATGCTCGACCTTAGGGTTGAACGGCGCTGTGTCCCAATACTTTTGTCCATTGAGAAGCACTGTGAATTAAATCTATCTAGAGTGGACAAAAGTATTGGGGCACATTGGCAATATAGTGCAGGGATAAAGAAATGACACACAAACACACACAGTCTCTCTCTCTCTCTCTCTCTCTCTCTCTCTCTCTCTCTCTCTCTCTCTCTCTCTCTCTCTCTCTCTCT
>JBBPDE010000034.1:7096072-7107996 GCA_037974605.1 Nannopetersius ansorgii | reverse complement strand
ACCCCAGAAAGCACTTCAAAATAAAAGACCCCCAGAACTCAGAACTGAAACAGAACAAAAACAGGCTGGAACGTTAATAAAAAAGAGTGGCCCTAACCGGCCACTGACCGGACCGTGACAGTTGTCTTCGTTTGCAGGTGAATTTCAGATTTTTTCTGTTTGTTAACAAGACATGACAATGAAACATCCACCAAAATGAGACCATGGACAATAAAAGAATCTCGTATTCCAACAAACATGAATGTAGTGTAGTTTAAAAAGTTTAGAATTTGGAATTTCATCAAAATCCAGCCATAAAAAATGGAAATCTTCCATACCACTTATTTCAACGAGAGATAATTGAGTAAGGGTTAAAATAAAATGTCTTAGCCTGAGAGATAATGACTACTAAGGGGTTAAAAAGCTGCACACACTTTCAGGTCCAAAGGTATGAGACCAAAAAAAAGTTTACATGAATTTCTGATTTTTTTTCTTGCAAACACATACTTCAGTAGAAGAGAAAAGACTGATCTTTTTATCCAATGGCCTGAACCTGTTCAAATGTCTCCTTCGTTTTACTTGTATAACCTTCTTTGCTTTATTTTTTCATGGTCAAACTTTAGTTTCAGGTTAAAATAATGAAAAAAAGATTTTCAGTCTGGTCTCAGACTCTTCATTAAGTCCATGTCTAAGAACCCCTTTTTCACTTTTTTGCCTCTGGGTGTGTGTTGCAGTTCCAGCCAGGATTGTGAACATATCCACAGACGTAACGGTGAACGAGGGCAGCAATGTCAGTCTCATGTGTCTGGCCATCGGAAGACCGGAGCCCAACATTATATGGAAATTTCGCTCTGCCAGAGGTGAGTTATTTATTTCTTTTCTTTTTCTTCGCGAGCCCGGAGCTCCCCAGGCGTCCTCTCTATTATTTCTGTGTTTGCTCTAATTGTTTTAAATGTCAAAAATCACAGCAAAACTTACAAGCCGACTTTGCTAATAAGTGATGTTGAACGTGTTCTTTGTGATGAATTATTGATGATGAGGCCCTGACTGTCTCCCATGGTTACTGAGGCATGACCCAGTTCTGTTGAAGAAATGAAGCGAATGTCTTCATATCATCCTGATGTATGCGGGCTTGTTTGAATGCGTTACGTGCCAGTTGCCGTTTTCTCCAGTTTAAGATGAGCCAACACACCTAATGCACTTCGGCAGCAATGCCACGCCGTCTTCATTTCAGCGCTGTTAGAAGTTGATCAAATATTAACTGAGCATGACGGTGACAAATAAGAACAGGCTTTAGAGTCTTGCACATTGTGATTTTATTTCTGAAATGGTTGCTTCTGTAGGTAGCACTGTTTTCTCACAATTCCATGGTTGGGCGTTTGAATCCGGGTCCTGGCGTGGAGTTTGCATGTTCTCCTGGTAGAAGTGTGGGTTTCCTCCGGGGTCTCTAGTTTCTCCCACAGTCCAAAGGCGTGTGGGTCAGATGAATTGGGGATTCTAAAGTGACTGTAGGTGTGAGTTTACAGAAAAGCAGATTTGTCTATGTGTTGACTTCAGAGGCACAAGTTTACGCCCCCTAAGAGAAGTCGACTAGTCATGTGTTTTTGTTCCTTTCTCTCTGCCCTCACTTGTGTACACAATGCAATCTGATTGGCTAACGCTGACACGTGGTCCTTTATTTAACCAATTATTATAGTCCCTTCATAAAAGGGGCAGTACCGTTGGCGTGAGGAAAATATAAACACGAGACCACAAGAAGACGAGAGACACGGCAGCACAGGACAGCACAGTAACAGAACCTGCATTCTGCACCTGAAACGGCTCCGCTAGCTAACATGGCTAACGCTAGCACTGCAGGGAGTCATCCTGCAGCGGCTTAAACGGTTCCCACTCTCAGTTCTACACTTACATTTACTAGAAAATTCAAGGTATCAGACTTTTAGTGTGTGACGTCATCAAATGACTAGTCGACTCGACTTTGACTTTGCTGATGGATAAGTTGACAGCAGTTATTAATGCCCTAGTGTGAGTGAATGGTGTGTGAGTCCCTGCCTCGCACCCGTAGGCCCAGCGATAGACGGGTACACTTGATCCTAGGAAAGATTAAGCGATTACATAAAATGAATGAATGCTTCTGCTTTTTCGGCCCTTAATAATTCTGTGTAGTGTCAAACACCATCATCTTGACAAGACACTAGATTAAATTCCAAATACTCATTCTCAATATCAGTCTTGAAAAGAATTCGATTTACATTTCATATGTATCTATATTTCAGTATTTATATCTGTTATGTATTACATTTTAACCATCATATTCCAGTTTTAATTGTTTTATACAGGCATGCTTCCCTTTATATATAGATGCCGAGAGAAATAGCACATTATGTTGTCAGTCGTGTCAGAACAGGTATCAGATTAGCCGGCCTGGAATTTGGTTTACTTTCAAAGAAATGATGATACAGAAGTAGAATCAAGACAAGCTGTGTTTAGTGTGATATTTTCATTCTACCAAATGAAATCCAATTTCTTATTTGACTCATCTCACTTGTTCCACCTTTAATCGTGTTTCAGTGTTTTAGAGAAAAGGAGTGGGTGGTGAAATTGTGGCCTGTGTTCAGTGTTTAGTCTTGTTTCTCCTGGTTTTGGGTTAAAACAGTGAAAAATGACACTTTAACTTTAAATAAGTCTTTGAAATAGGGTGTAGAATTGTTTTGGGGTCTAAAATGTACAATTATATGAATTCAACATAATGAATGAATACTTGAATGTTCCAGTTTTTAGGCCAGGCATAAAATATCATTATCTGAGAGCAAAAACTGAAAAATGTGGATTTTAAAACTGCATGTTGTGGGGTTTTTTTGTTTGTTTTTTTGAGACAAATGTGTGCCTTCTAGCAAAAGCTGAGTGTCAGTAGACATCAATGATGGAGAACAGCGTGTTGTTTTTAGCTGAAAGCTCTTGAACGTATTTCAGTTTTCATTTGAGACTATAGATAGCAAAAAACCGACAACATACCTCAATATCACGCAGTGTCTGTCTATTTTAACTTCTGAGGCGTATGTCTTTGCTTTCTTGCTGTGGATGGTTTTGTGCGGCGTCAAGCGGTGTAACAGACAAGTGTGATTATAATTATGATGCTTTGTTTTATTTGAATGTCATTGAATATAAATCAAGTAAATCTTGTTACTTCATTCAACACATTGTTAATGTTACCTTACGTATCATGCAGTATAGAACTAGCTTCATCACAAAAACTGCTGGAAAAACTAAACACAGATTTGAAATCAGAAACACTACAAAACCCAAAGAAACTTATCTCTGATGATTTTGACCTGTTGACCTGTGTTATTTTTTTAATTAGTGAAATATAACTCTAGGCTTCGAAATACCACTAATTCTTGGTCTGATCTTACATTTAAGATACGTCTTTGCCCTTTTTGCTCCTTGGGGAGCCATTCAAATGCAAAGTCAAAGATCATTAAAATGACTGAGTGTGTATAACCCACCCAGTCCTGAGCACATGGAGTTCCTTAGGTGAATAATGAGTAGATGGGAGAGTGTAATATAAAACAGCAAATCCTGACCCCTGCTGCCTGTGCCTCTCTGCTAAACCCAGCATTATCACTGCATATCATATTCATATCCATCTGCTTTATTAAACTCCCCGGCAACCTGTTATTACGAAAATCGTGGGCCGGACATGCGGCGGCAACACAAGCAGCCGGGCCTGAGCTTTCTGAATCGCTTCCCTGAAAAGCAATATACACATCCGCAGGCAGGTTGTCCTTTAATGCCAGCGGTCGTGTGGCGGCGGCCCGTTATCTGGGCTGACATTTCTCCTGGAGTCCTAATGAAAGAAATGAGATGTGAGGGATGTTCCTGCGCCTTGTGAAGACTTTCTCAGCAGCTGTAAGAACTGGAATGTTTCTCTGGAGTGACATTTATCAGCTTCTCGGTTTTTTTCCCTCCCTCTCTTTTATCCCTTCTGCTTAACATTTGTCTCTTCGAATCAGGACGAATCCTTGAAGATAAATCCGGTGGAATTTTTTTTTTTGCGCACCCGCATGTCTGAAGTGAGATGTAGTTGTTAGGCGTAATGGAAGGACATTCAGGCAGAAGAGTGTGATGAGAAACAATAGCAGTCGCTGCCGTGGAAGTCATATGCACAAAGGGCTCCATCTCGCTCAAGGTTCAGTGTCAAGTAAAGTCACATTTCCTGCTTTTGATGCGTCTAGACTTGCAGCTTCGGCACTGGGCTGTTTGAGGCTATTGCAGAAATCCTTGTATTTACGAGGGCAAAGGAAATAGATTTTTTTTTTTTCTCCAAACTTTCTGATGAGTGCGTTTATGTGTTTTGTCTGCTTCACTCTGACATTTGGGGCTCGAAGGTTGCAGTTACTGTTGTAAGAGGATCAAGCCCACTAATTTGGTTTTGGCAGTTTTTGAGTGACAGCCCAATGGCACTGTGGTTTGACATGGCAGCCTGGTGGCAGCTTTCTTGTTGGCTTGAACTCAGGCTGTTATTCTCCCAGAAAGCACTGCATGTCATTTGCTGAGGAGGAGCTGTCAATGAGAACAATACTACCTGCTAGCCCTCTCTCTGGAAGATGGTGAACTGTGAGTGTGTGTGTGTGTATATCTAGACCTGTGTGTAGGTGCATGAGTTATGGCTGGTAGAAAGGATATTTTAGTTCTTCGCTTTAAACTTATATTGCAGTTTATCACAACTTCTGTTGTTGCACATTGTGATTACATTGTAGTTTTATGATTTTGATTATATTACAATTATACACAACACCCTTAAAACCACTAACGCTGATGATCTCAATATAGTGGAAGCTGCCGTGTGGTGGGTTTAGGCAGTGAACAGTCAGTTCCTGGAGCTTATTTGTAGGAAGCAGGAAAAACTACAGTAGAAAGTGAAAGGATCTGAGCGACTTTGGCAAGGGTCATACTGTAATGTCTAGACTGAGTCACAGCATCTCTTGTGGGGTGTTCCCAGTGTGCATTGGTTAGTACCTACCAAAAGTGGTCCAAAGAAGGACAACCGGTGAACTGGAGACAGGGTCATGGATGCCCCAGGCTCAGTAATGTGCATGGGGAGCTCAGTGATGCGTGTGTGCCCAAATGAAGACAGAAGAACTGTAGTACAGATTGCTAAAATAAAGGTAAAAGGTGTCATTGCATCACAACTGCATAGCAGCAGCAGACTGGTCAGATTGCCCATGCTAACCCCATCTACAGTGGGCACATGGAGCTGGACTATGGTGCAATGGAAGAAGTGGCCTGGTTTGATGAATCAAATTTTCTTTTTACTTCTTTTTATTTTCTTTTACTTCATGTGGACATTGTTTGTTGCTTTCCTGGGTAAAGGATGGCCTCAGGATGCTCTATTAGAAGAAGACAAACCAGTGGGGGCCGTGTGATCCACAGGGTTCTCACATTTATGAGGATATTACTTTGATACGTACTTGCTCAACAAGTCCTTTTCTAAATGGCAACTGTATTCCCTAACGGCAGTGGTCTCTTTCAGCTGATACACACTGGTAGAATTGAGTAACATGACAAAGATCGAGGTTGACTTGGCCTTTACATTCTCCAGATGACAATCTGATGGGACGGGCCAGACAATCTAGTGCGATCCGTGTAGACCCATGGATAATTATATGATTATATGTGATTATATGGGCTGATTATGTTAAAAACATCAAAAATATCAATTTTTCTTTTTTGGTCTGAAAGAATAGGTCTTCAGAATTTATCTCCCAAAGTTTCATCATAGAAATAATTGTGAAAATGTACTTAAATGGCTATTTAAGTTGAGTTGCAGCTCTCAAATCTTACAAAAATATGAATTATTTGATAAGTATTTAATAAATATTTTGAAATAATTTAAGCTTCAGTCTGAATACTGGGTGCATCTCTTTGGATGCTATGGATTGTTAAAGATATCAACACAAAACTGACAAAAGCACTTTAAACACGATTTTCTCATTTTTTCGGTTGAAAAATGGTGCTGCGATACCATCATTCAAACGACTGTAACTTGACAATGTACAGCTTTGACCAATATATCATTTTAAACCTCAATTTTTAATTTTGCCAGATCAGATCACATATTGCAATTGTATTGATACATTTGTGATGATATGGTGATTGAATTGTGATTATATTGTCACATAGTGTGTTTCCAGTGTGCAATATTACAAAAATACATCAGAATCTCCTTTATAGGCTTATAGGTGGTAGTAGCCTGGAGGGTTAGACACTTGCCTGTGAGCCAAATCGGGTTAAAACCTTCAGTTTCCACCATTATGTCCTTAGGTAAGACACTTAACCCTCTGTGTCTCCCGGGAGACTCTCACTGTTACTGATAATTGTAAATCGCTCTCGATAAGGGCGGAGGCCGTAAATGTAAATACACTGACATGCATTATGCAAGTGTTGTGTAATAAATTGAATTACCATAGGCATATCTGATTTGATCCAAATTTGAGAGACAAGCACATTTGCAAATGATAAAAAATATATTGTGCAGCTTGTGTGTGTGTGTGTGTGTGTGTATGTGTGTGTGTGTGTGTGTGTGTGTGTGTGTGAGAAAGATAGAAGCGATGTTTACACATTTGTCCACACTCTTGTCTTCTCACTCGCAAACACTGGCACAATGTATTTTAAACCCTTACCCATAATTGAATTAGACGGATCTGCAGTCTGAAAATCGGCGATGAAAATTGTTGTTTTCAAGTGGCCAGCTGTCACTGTTTGTTTGCCACTTCTCCATCCGGAGCATATGGCACAAGACTGGATCCGTCCCCTGCAGTTGACATTGCACCATTTGGCACTTTAGAGAACTGGAGTCAGTCCTCCAGCAGCCACTGGCTGCTTCCGTCAGTGGGAGCGCTCCAGCCTCGATGGCTTTAGATCTGAAGATCCACATAAATCTCCCACCCAGAGCACTCCACGCACTCTCAGAACTCATAATACTGTAATGCCGAATACACAGCAAAGCTGGAAAAGACCAGCCCTGCCCCACTTTCCCGGCCACCTCCTCAAAATGCGCTCTGGGCCGAACGACCGCACTGTGATCTCTCAGCATTTCGAGTATTTGATAAAAGTTGCGTCGTTTAAAAAAACAAAAGGGTCTTTATTCAGGTGGGCCTTTTTCCCAGAGGGAGCTATTTAATTCTCAAGTAATAGGCAGTAGTTTTTTTCTACTGCTAATGTGATGCTGGGAAAATGTTACATCTGATTTTAAAAGGTAGAAAAAATCAACTCAAAATGGGTGAGTGGTGAGAAGCTATTCGAGTAATGCTGTTCTGATTTTGCAGAATTCGGGTAATAATTTTATTTTCTTACTTTTCCTTTTTATTAGTTATTTCAGGAAATCTTACTTGATAAATGTTGAGACGAAACATTGTGATTAAGAAGAAACCTCACAAATAAGAATGCAAGGCTAAAGTTCAGTATTAGCACTGTTGTGTGTGTGTGTGTGTGTGTGTGTTTGTGTGTGTGTGTGCGTGTGACTTCAAAACAACTTGTGCCGAGGAGAAGTGTCTAGAGCCTGTTTTGAGTGGTCATAGGCTGTTCCTTTAGTGCATTAAATAAATAATCATTTTATAGATGCTTTCATTTAATAGCGTTTTTTTTAGTTACCTTTCAATAAACAAGTTGAGAAGAACCTACAAAGCTGAAGATTGAACTTTTTAATTCCATTTTAAACAGGGAATCAGCTAGTAGTCCCTCAAAGCTGCATAATTTGAGGTGGAACTAAAAAGTGAAGTTTCAACTAAAGCTCACCAAAGGTTGTTAAATAATAAAAGAATAATGATAATAAATATGAATAGAGTAATCCATATGTACGCATGTAAAAGAGTGATGAATTGAGTATCATATCAAATGTTTGCCTCAAACACATGTTTTAACCCTCATTAGCGCCTCGCTGCAGAAGGAAGTAACCGAGTAGAGATTCACTTTTTGCTTTTTTTGCATTTGAAAGAGCGTTTGGACCCTGAAATGGCTTCACATCACTGGTGGCGTCAGACTTACAACTGCTGTCACTTAACAGTCTTCTTGTGGAACCGCCCAGGCTGCTCGTGCCTGAAAATGTCCCTTAACAGGCTCTATTGTGTAGCTCTGGCTTGCACTGCTTCTGCTTCTGCCAGTAATTGCACTGATAGATCTGCATGGAAATGCAACCTTAAGGCCCTGTCTGTAACACTTCCTTTCATTCTCTTCACTCAGCATTATGCACAGGTGAAATAAAACCTGCCTCGGAATTACATTAGCTTTTGTGCTCAGGAAAGGTCTGAGGTATGCATGTTTTATTCAATGTACATGTAGTCAGTGTCTCCAGCAATAAAAGGCCGGGTGAATACCCCAGCATGGGAATTCTCAACTAGTCGGAGTAGAAAAGAGGTGTAAAGTAAGTGCTGAGGTCTCTATGTAGGTGCTCGGAGTAATTTCAGGGTGTTTTATCGTTTCTAAAGCCGCATTATGCCAAATAAAACAATTTCATCGGCGTTACGGCTGGAATCGGTGCTTTGTTTAAGAAATACATTAAAGGGACTTGATTTAGTGCAGCGTACCTTAACAGCCTGTGAGAGCTGGAAAGTTTTAATAGGATTAAAATATATCAATTTCAGAGCGCGGCGAATGAAGCCTTCTTCAAAAGTGGCTTTTATGATGTTGCTGTTGATGCTACGTGGCGATATGTGATTGTTTTCCTGATGAGATCTATGCTTTCTACTGCCTCAGGTTCCTACAGAAAGCACCCCTCATTAAATGATCTAATGCTCTTAACCGCTTCCTTTCAGAGGGACGGACTAATATTACTGCTGTTTTAAATAGCTTCTGTTTTCTACAATAAAACAGTGAGAGGTTGTAATTATATAGCATCATTTAACAACCAGTTCTCATAATTATGATTAAATTTAGAATAATTACAGAGAAAGAAATAGCAGAGAAAGAAGAGAAAATAACAAAAATGCCTCAGTGATTTTTTTTACAGTTCCTTAGGTTCTAGGTATAACTGGTTATGTTTGAGCTGCAAACTTCAATATATTATGTAGTTATTTTGAATAGAATGGCAGCGAGCTCTGAGGCAGTTTAACTAAACTGCACTGAAATGCCCAACAAGTTCTAGCTACCTACTGGATAAATTCCAATAAACATTTATTTTGCCTAAAATTGGAGTCTAAGTAAATTAGAGGGTGTAGTTAAATATGTCCCAATTGGATAAATGCACTCTTTCCAAAAAAGTATTGGGACGCTTTACCATTACACCACCAGTGACTGTATTCAAATATGTAAACTCTAATATGGAATTGGTCCCTCTTTGCAGCTTTAACAGCTTCCACTCTTCTTGAAAGATTCTTTTTGAGTTTCTGTGGGAATTTGGGTTCGTTCATTCTGTAGAGCAGTTATGAGGTCAGACATTGATGTTGGACGAGAAGGTCTGGATCCCAATCTCCGTTCCAGTTCATCCAAAAGGTGCTGGATGGGGTTGAAGTCAGGACTCATTGTGGCCAGCCAAGTTCTTCCACACTGAACTCCTCCAGCCAAGTCTTTATGGAGCTCACTTTGTGCCCTGGGACACAGAAGGTGTTCAGTAGAAACACACTTACTATAAAATAAAGTTTTGGCAGAAAAGACCCTGTAAAACCGCAGTAAGAATCATTGTTTTCTGTTACAGTCCAGATTCTAGTTCATTCTCAAGTACATACTGCATAAGACTGTACTGGGTGATGGTGGCCTAGTGAGTAGGATACTTGCCTCTGGACCAAGAGGTCATGTGTTTGAATCCTACCTTCAACAGACCACCACTGGGTTAGTGAGCAAGACCCTCAACCCTAAATTGCTCCAAGGAGAGACTGCCCCCTGTAGTTAGAGAATGGATGTCGCTTTGGATTAAAGCATCTTCTAAATGTAAATGATGTCTATGTTGTTCTGGTTTTTTTTCTGTTTCACTTACAGTTTAAACATGAGACAATACAGTAGATTTAAGGATGAGTTTGTTTATTCCACCTGATTGCTAAAAATAATTATGAATTATTGGTATTATTTGGTATTTACAGTGTCTTTATTACCTTAACATTAAGAACGTTAGACATTTCAGTGACATTTAGCTAGACTGTCTGGTTATTTTTAAAACTCAAAATAGAATTTACCACATTGTGACAAAGATAATTAACAAGTACATTGAACATTTACCCAGGTAAGAGTTAAACCTTAGGAGACTGTAAAAGAAAATGTCACCAGCAAGTGCCTAGGCCCTGTTTTGATGATGTACTGTGGTTGAAACCCCAGTAGACGCCATTCTGTATTCAGTCCATCTTTTTCTATGTTAGAAATATGTTTTGTTTGGCAGAAATTACATTCTGTAGAAAACAGAACAATTCCCCTTTCCATATGGTTTGCCATATATTTATATAGATTTTTTCCTTCTAATCTAATTGAATCCTATGAAATAAGAGGAACAAGTTACAAATAGTACTTTCTATAAGCATGCTAATACGCCTGCACATTGAAATCATATCACATTACAGTACTTATGAAGATGTGATAAAGAAGGAAGCTAACTCACATCCTCACATCGTTTCTCATTTAAGTGAATTGTCTTTTTTCCAGGTAAAATTTTAGTTGTGTTTGGTGCGAGCAGCTATTAAACTAATCACTGTTGCACAATAGCACCAGTCAATCAACTCGTAAGGTCCTACTGCCAAAGAAACTTCAACACGTTTGATGAAAGTGGTTTTTTCGGAGTGCTTTGTTGAACTGCTGTCAGCTTATTGTTCCCGCTTGCCTGTCTCTGTATCCATACGTCTGCTTTTAAATGCCATGATATTGTAGGCACAGTGACTTATGGGAGAAAATCCATTCATAGTAAACTGTATGAGGGTTGGACCTCTTTTATGTGGTTTATCCTGTAGATGAAAGCTGCTGGGACCTATAGATTATACGGTCAGTGTGATTGTAGGTGACTTCTATGAGGTCTATGATAATCATACTGTTTGAAATGTTAATAATTACAGTAAGTGTGTAAGTAAAAAAAGGCCACTGGAATCACTGGATGACTGAAGACTATCGTTATAATACTGGTCTTGAAATGTCAGTTTTCAAATCCGTGATTATTAAAAAACCTTAATTTTAGAACTGATGTATCCTGATAAGTTTTCATATGGGTTTGCCCTTTGCTATAGAGTGTCACTGGGGCAGAATGGATTTTTTTTTAAACCACAGGTGTCCTATGTGTTGTATATAAATAATCCACAGGACAACAAAAAAATAGCCATGCCTCAGTGGCCGTGTCAAATAAGCCCCGCTGATGGCAGATGAGGTTGTATGGGGTTATATTGTGGTCTCAGCAGTGCTTCCTGATAGCCACACAATGGCGGCAAGAAAAATGAGAAGGCGACGCTGGGAGAGGAAATGGGGGTCAAGGGGAGAGATTAGCTTACACGACGTGCCAGTGTTCTTCACTGCAGTGTCAGGGCCCAATCCTTCTCCGCTGAGAGGCCGACAGGTGCGCTCAACGTCCTACTGGACGCCGTTTTGCTCCCGGTCGCCATAAATCACCCACGAAAGCTGCTAATTCTCTCACAACATGGACATAATTAACAACAGAACAGGGAGTAAAAATACATCTCAGTGCATCATGATACATCAGTCTGATAAGAACCAGCTAAGTTTGACTTGCGTTTGGGTTGTTTCTGAATCCCATCAATGTATTGATATACAGTGCCAGTCAAAAGTTTGGACACATCTTCCCATTCAGTGATTTCCTTTTTTTTAATTATCAGATACATTGTAGATGAATATTGAAAACATCACCTTTTGCTCTGATGACAGTTTGCACACTCTTGGCATTCCAGGAATCGACCTGGAATGGTGTTTAATTAACAGGAGTTTCTTCATCAAGAGTTCATTAGTGGAGTTTCTCTCCTTCT
>JBBPDE010000034.1:7004346-7015340 GCA_037974605.1 Nannopetersius ansorgii | reverse complement strand
TGATCATTATATCTATGCCACAGTGTTGGCTGTCTGACTTCACACTGAAAATATTGAAACAGTTCTTGATTGGTGTCTGTGGTTTAATAAAAACTGCATGCAAGTCTATTGCAAATCTAATATTACTCATAATTCGTAAAGTTGATTTGATGGAAAAATCTGAAAGAAGATCTGAAATCAGTTTGAAAAACTGGTTTCGAAAAGTGTGCTGTGGTTTCTGATGATTACATGTTTTGTTGTTGTTGACCTGTGTTATTATCTACAAAAAACTAAATTTGTGTCCAATGAGTCGAACTAAGCAAAAATAAATATAGGCTAATTATGTTTGTCAGATAAAACTGTCAGTGACTATAATTTTGTTTGGGTATACAGTAAGTGTATACAGGTATACAGTAAGTTCTGTTCCAAGAGCACCTGCAGATAGTGAAAAAATGCGTTGTATTTTGGTTAAAAACTAAAAAAAATGCTTAAAATGCCTATTTTTATAGTGTAAACTCTAAATATGCCCCCAAATATGCTTTAAGCTCAGTTTAATGCATTACCCTTAAAGATAATGTAAAGGTAAATCATTCATCCGAATCAGAAAACTTTATTGCTTAAAAAGCATTAGCATTAACGATTAGCATTAACAGTGCGCGGCTAGCCAAAATAAAGACACAAAAGAAACACTGAAATAAGTCTCTATACCCACATGTTTAGACAGGGCACAGCTTACTAATACCAAATAAACTGAGATAACAGTTGAAAATGTTACGAAGCTAAGACAGCAGGCTTCTTCTTCTTCTTTTTATGATGGCTGACAACTTTTCAGTTGGACTGAATCCACGACTGCTGATCTGCGTAAAAGTAAAGGGTTGCTGTATTACACTTCTGTTTCATCACTCTCAGTATGAAAAGAATAAAAATCACAAAGCAGTTCTTCATAGTAAGATCAGTGATCAGCTAAAAGGTCGAACACAAGACATGGATGACAGCACAGCATGGGATGTTACAGTAGTCAGATCATGACACAAAAAGCTCATTTTAAGAGCGTTTTGTTGCTACTGCATACCAGTACAATGGTGGGCTTTTAGATTAAACAGTTAATCAAATATTAACACAAACACTTTTGTCCTTTAATGAAATAGTGATCTGTTGCAGCCTTTCTTCATCCATCCTCTTTTATCTGTCTAGCACAAATGACACTCATGCCACCCCTCCAGAAAACGTTCCTGGAGTGTTCTGAACCATATACCACAAGCAGATTTGACTTTCTGGGGCAGGGGAGTATGCTACTTTTAACAGTGACACCTTCCCCGCTTGTCTCAGCAGCAATTCACACAAAACAGCGTTCCCCGGTGTTCGCCTGTCTCATCTGTGCTTGCTGTGTAAATCCACCCTATAATGGGTTTTAATATGACAACAAAAGTGAAAAGGTCGGAGAGGGAATAAAGCTAAAATGTGGTTACAGCTGACCTTCTTGAGTTCTTTCCTACAAACTAGAAGCAGCAAACTTTGTTTATAGCCTCAGGCCATTTCAAGTTAATATACATTTTGGTGTCTGTATTCCTAGCACAGAACACCTTATTAAAAACACATGCATTTATCTGGCTTGTGTTTTTGAGATAAAAACTTTGTGCTACATAGGTTAACTTCTGCGATGGGGTCTGTCTTTCTGGAGCGGATGTGGGGTCCCAGGGGCCTCAGAGGGTCATGGTCAACTTCTGCTTAAGACCACATTAACTGCAGTTCATAACAAGAGCCACTATCTTGGCTCTAATTCTTAATTGATTTATACATTACACATTAAAACATGACTCTTCCTGTAGTTTAGTGTAGTGAGTGAGTGAGTGAGTGAGTGAGTGAGTGAGTGAGTGTGCGTGTGTGTGTGTGTGTGTGTGTGTGTAAAATGCACAGCTTCACTGCTGATTCAGTTTCTGATGGATGAAACAAAGTCTCTCTCTCTCTCTCACACACACACACACGCACACACACACACACGCACACACTGCTCTTAACATCACTGTTTTAATTGTTGTAGGTGTAAACATTTTTTTTGGTTTGGAGTTTTGAATCAAGTGTTTTAATAGTATATAAAACAAAAGTGACGTTCACATTTGACACAGATACACTCCCACAAAAGAAAAATGATGCACTCTCTTGTTTTTATCCATGGCTGTATGTACGAGCACAAAATGTGCCTTGGTGCCACTCACGATGCACATGGATGGTTAAACAGGAATAAAGCTGCAGAGAAACAGGACTGGCCACTAACTCCATACTCATGAGGCACAGAGTATACCATCAGCAAACCGGAGAGAAAATGTGTTGGAGACAATGTAAGTAGATTTGAACTTCAGATTTAAAAAACAGAAACCGAATTTAATAACATGGCCTGTGAGAGCGCACTGAGGTCATATCATTGCACATTTTGTATCTTTTCACGTCTGTAAATCCGATTACAACTTAATTCTGAAATATTCTTCGGCATGTCCCTGAAATGCCTCCCTCAAATTTGCAGTTTGCACCTGAAAGTGCAACACACACTGTGAGTCCTGAGTGTCTCTAACAAGCTCTGAAAATTACAAGCAGCCTCGTTATAAAAAATAATCCATAAACAGCAACCAAATCTGATTGAAGGAATTGATCTTGTTGCAGGATTAACTTTTATTTATCAGTCGGTGTCAGAAGTGGAGATCCATCTGTTGATGCATGAGAAGTGATGTGTGTTGCAGAATGTGATGCTAAAGCTTCTCAGATCAGAAGCCTGTAATTTTGCAATCTTAATCATTTTTGGTCCCACTTACATTCTGCTATTGATCAACCGGCAGACCTGCAGAACTCTGATCTAAACAATTTACTGTAATGACTAGGACCCTCATGAGGAAGTTACTACAGTGTTTTTTTTTTATATAGTTGTGAGTGAACTCACCACAGCACACAGTGTGAAACTCTTTCTCTGCATTTAACCCATTCACAAAATGAAGCAGAAATGTAGCAGAGTGCTGGGATGACACCTTGGGATTCAAACCCACAACCATCTGATTGCAGGGGCAACTCCCTAACCACCAGACCACACAGCTTTTATAAGACTTCAACTCTTTAAAGCTTAGGTAAAAAGGACAGACTTTTAACCCGTAAGGCTTCTACTACTGCCATTTAAACTTCTCTTTTAGTAACACAATTCAAGTTATTTTATTTGAAATGTAAATAAACACATGTAACTAATCCAAAGAAAAATACATTTCATAACTATTTAAACACATTACCATAATAAAACATAAATAATAAGAAGAACTTCAAGTGTGTGACGTAACTCTGGCAGCAGATTTAAATGAGTTAAAGGGGGCGTCAATGTCTATAAACACATCTACCGCAGACTGACAAAAATAATTTCTCAGTACTACAAACTGATCTCATATAGCCTAGTTCAATGTGGCAAAAGTGGTCATAACAGGGAAAATATTATAGCAGTGATAAAATATAATGCAGTGGACTTGCTTTTTTCACCTTCTGTTAAATGTTTATCATAAACCCATTTCCAGAAAAGTTAGGATACTGTAGAAAATGTAAATTAAAACAAAACATGATGATTTGCATGTAAATCTACATTTAATAAAAATATATATATGCTCCGTTTATGATACTGTTTGATACTGTTCCAGAAAGTTGGATCATTCTTTCTTTAAAACCACTCCAACAATGTTTGGGAACTGAGGAGACCAGTTGAAAGTAGCTCTGAATGTAAAATGTTCCATCACAGAAGATGATTTTTGAACTGCACAGTAAAAACAAGCCGTATGGTCCCTCCACTCTTTAACCCAGAGAACGCTGTGCCATTGATATCCAAAAAGAATTTTGTACATTTTGATTACACAGATCAAAGGACAATTTTCCACTTCGTCCTTGGTCCACTTCACTTAGTTTCTTTTTGAATGGAGTTTTAACTTATAATTGTGGAAATGGTTCCAAACTGTGTCACTGGATTGTGTCTGCGGTGCCTCCTGAGGACCTAAAGATCACGACCATGCAACCCTGTTTTTGGCCTTGACCTTGTGTGCAGTTATTTTTCTGGATTCTCTGAATTTTTTAAGGTGTTGTGTACCATTAGTGATGATGATGATTTTTTTTTAAAGTTTGGATTTTATTACCCCTCCCCATCCTTATATCTGAGAGATTATTTTTATACCCAAATGCAAGAGATTCAATTGACCTGTTGCCATTTAACCTAGTAGGATGGTTAGAGATGTTACACCAGTGAGTTGTTACACCATTTTTTTCCCCAGTCTTCTGTTGCCACTGTATACATTTTTCTTAAACATGTTTCTGGCATCAAAGTCAAATGAGCATATAGTGTTCATTAACATTCTCAGTTGGTATGTTGTCTTTTATGTATATTTTACATCCAGCTAGAATAATCAGTTCTCTTAACGGATTCAGTCTAACGCAGATTTTTTCTGAGAAACGAAATGTATTACTACCATTTGCTGGCACTGGAAAGTTATCAAACACCATAAAAAGAAGAAGCAGCCTAGTTTTCTGTTTCTGATTTTTTATTTACTTTTACATTTTCTTTAAGGATAATGCATTAAACTGAGCTTAAAATGAAATTGAAATGTTCTGGGAGCATATTTTCAGGCATAGTTAGAGTTTACACTATAAAACTATGCATTTTTTAACCAAAACACAACAATGCGTTTTTTCACCAAACGTAACCGCGAAAAGCGGGAGGTTACTGTATTGCCATTTTGTTTAAGAGTGAACAACAGATTTGTTTTCATTTTATTCAAGTTCTGTAAATGCTGTATCATTTCTCTTATTTGATGTTTTGTTATTTCCTTTAAACAGTTATACATACTGATCCTTTAGGGCACATTTCCTAACTCTACAGGAAGAGTTATATGATTTAAATGAGACAAATTCATAGTTTTTGAAGGTATTACTGATGAGAGGTTCAGGTTACAGCAGTTCAGGTTATATGTTTTAGCAGAACTTGAATTTGAAGTATTGCAAAGTTGAGCTAAAGACTGAACAGCAAACTAAAGGAACTGGTCCCATCCACATATATAAAACAGTGCAAGTGGAGGGAGACCAGGAGACCAGCGAAGGATGTCACTGAAGCCAGTCGCCTCGAGGCAGTTCAAGTTTTCTCTCATAAATGCAGATGACAGCGGCAGCTCACAAAAAGCCGTATGAAGATTAGGATGCATCGGATCTGTTTCTCCTTGACCTTGTTCCGCATCAACAAGTACCTGCTGGAGAATATGGCTGCATAACCCATGGGGTGCATAGGACCTTTTGGAGCTCCCTTGTTTGGACTGCTGCGAATTAGTTTTGGCATAAATATGGCACGCCTCTGCAGACATGATCTTAGCCCTGTTCACTCCCACGTTTAAACAACCCACTGGAGTATGCGGAAGATGCATGCCAGCTTGAATTTTCAGCTTTAATTAGTATACATCTTCTGAAACCCCATCATTTTCCATTTCTGTCACCTGCTCAGTTCAGTTCTGTCATATTCACGAAGGTTTTGCACGGTTGTGCTACACAGAGAGAGAGAGAGAGAGAGAGAGAGAGAGAGAGAGAGAGAGGCACTAACAGAGACAGAGACATACATGCATTAACAAACATAGGCATATGTTAGGATTAAATGTCTCTGTCAGTTCAAAGCTGAAAGTCAGGTAGATCCTAAAATCACACAGGTTCATCATCCAAAAAACTCCCACGCATTTTTCCTTTTTTCCACTGTGTGTTCCTCTTGTCAAGCCTGTTCCGTACGCTCCCTGCAATAAACCAGCAATGCGGAGGAAGCATACGGTTGTTCAGCCATGTTTTATCTCTCCTCAAGCTTTGACTAAAGTAGTAACGGCAAAAAAATCTATGCAATGAATATCCATAACAAACGTTCAAGGTGTTTGTGTTTTTAATGCATGCAAGAAACTCACAGAACAACCATACCTTTGACCAAGCATTATGCACAACAGGTTCTACCTTGAAGCAAAATCCCCCTTTTTTCTGGCATCACTTAGCACATTAATGACCAGCAGCTACCTGCAGGACAGCACTGCCCTTTACTTTCCTCCAGCCTGCAGCTGATAGAAAAATGTCAGAGGGCAGAGTCTTGAATGCCTTGTGAAATACATTATTAAAATGCGTGTTCTTTAACCCTTAGAAGCTGCAGTTACCAGCGGCAATAAACGGTGTGTTGTGGTTTTATAGGAATCGTTTCTCAATTGTAGTACATCGAAATGTGGAAGGCGTCAGCCGCTGCACTTTTGATGGACCCCACATTTACATACATAAGATCATGATTTGAATTTCATTATAAGTTACTGTTGTGTGTAAAGTTTTGAAAATTGTTGTGTGTAAAGTTTTGACAATTTTGTTATTTTTTGCCATCAAATCACATGAAAAACTCTAGAAGGTACAAAACGTGTCAACACAGAATGTAAACCTAATAAAATGAAGACACTGACATTACCCATATAATCAAAGACAATCCTTTTATAAACATTATGGCTAAATGATTTTAGGCTTTTAAAGGTTAAGTATGGGCCACCTCTCGTAGTGGTCATAGCACATATATACGATCAACATTACCTTGGTTGCACAAGCTGGTCTTTGCAATCTGTCAATGTGAGTTTAATAACTCGAAAGTGTCTGAAGCGCTGACCTTGCAGACACCACCTTTAACTGCCTGGAGGCAAGCAGGACGGGGAGGTTTAATGCTCAAGCGCTGAGGTGTTCCAATCCCAGACTCGGCGGAGACAGAGACGCGGTCACAGAGTCAGCAGCCCGGAGCGATGAAGAGGAGGAGGATGAAGTGGGAATACTGCAGCTGACAGCTTCACTCTCATGCTGCCTAAAGCCTTAATGAACTAAGCTCCATCTGAGCTCTGTGTTTGGCACGCCAGCCGTGTGGAGTAAATCGCTCGCCGTAAACACTGGCCTCAGGAGGAAAAAAACATACACAATCTACATAAACAATAGCAAGCCCTGAGCCTGTTGTGTGTGAATATGTTTCCTGAAGTTGCATTCTGGCTCGAATTCTTTCCCGTAAGCTGGCGTTCGCAGACGCACTTTCTCTGTTTGCATAATTCCTGCTCATGTGGGCCATTACTAACTCATTTGTCACCACAAATGTGAAGAGCACATTTTAGCCTCTTTGCATATGGAGAGCAAATTGGATTTCTATTGAAATGTGGTGTTTACTCTGTAAACACTGAAAGGTCTCACATACCTGTCTATCTCAGGCTTTCTCTCTCTCTCCAGCTGCTATTGTGGGCACTCTCTGTCAATCAGGAGCTAAAATGATTCCATTCAGTGCAGTGTGTGTGTGTGTGTGTGTGTGTGTGTGTGTGTGTGTTTCAGGGATGTGGTGACTGGTTGGCTCTGGCACGTTTGTGTCCAGGCATTCTGCAGCAGCTGACCTCCCTGCTACATCCCCCAGCTCTCTCAATCAAGCCACTATTCTGGCACCACGTTGCCAAGGTAACAGGGCAGATCACTTCAGGTCCGCCTAAGCGCAGGGGTATAGACCGACTGCACCATAGGAACCGAACGTCAGAGCTAATGCACAACATGGTCGGCGTACTCACTCTGCATGACCCCGAATTAACTTGCCTGCTCTCAGAATTACAACAAAAAGTCTTTTAAGAAGTGAGAACTAGTCAATTACACATTTTTTTCTAAACCAGTTTTTCGTGTTGACTTCAGATCAGGTTTTTTTCAGTCCCATCAACTTTTTGAATTATGAGTAATATTAGATTTCCAATAGACTTGCATGCTGTTTTTATTAAACCACAGACACCAATCAAGAACTGTTTTAGTATTTTCAGTGCAAAGTCAGACAGGCCACACTGTGGCATAGATATGATGATCAGTGTCAGACAGCTACCACTGTTTCTTCAAAAACACTCAGCATATGATTATTATATGATCATTATACCAACTATCATGCAGCATAGAACTAGCTTCATCACAAAAACTGTACGTGCAGGAAAAACAAAACACTATAAAACCCACATAAACTTATCTCTGATGATTTTGAACTGTTGGCCGGTGTTATCACTGTTGTTTTGGATTCCTGAGCTCCTGTTTCTGTTGTTTTAATGGAAATCAATTGAGCAGCGTTCATCTCTGCTGAATTTATTTCCACTGTGAACTCTTACCCAGCTCTGCAGAGCAACTTCAAGACAAGAAAACATTAAATGTTCAGAACTAAAGGTCGCCCGCAAAGATCTTTCATCCACTCAGTCTGGTCTGCTGTTCCATATTTGATATGTCGTGGGTTTTACTAATGAAGTCAAGGGGGGTCTGCCCCGCTTGTGCAAGAGGGCGCTAATCTTGCCTTGGCCCCTCCGCATGATTCAAAGCCCCTCGATATCATGTCATGGAAAATAATCACAGCAACCCACCAGTAGAAACAAAGGTCTGTATGCAAACAAATACTAGCAATGATTATCAGTTCTCTGAACTGTGTCTATGCTTATAGAAGGCTGAGAGAAAGCTCCTAATTATATTTTTAATCTAGTAATTAATCAAGGACAACAGGCAACCAACATAAAGAAAATGTGGCAGTGCTGACCGAGGTGCTCGCTTTCCAGTCAAGTGCCTGAGGCCTGACAACCTCCTATACACCTTCTAGAGCAATATTTAAAAATACCAAAAACTATTGTCTTCATTACTCTTTTAAAAATAAAGCTGCCAAAAAGGATTTCATAAGAGACGAAGGTCTCTCTATAACCTGTTCTATGGAAAGTCCTTCAGAATATTCTCCTGTATCTATCATGAGGACATTCACTCCCCACAAATACAGAGAGCACTACAGTTTATTTTTAAGTCAGCATCTCTGAGTGACAACCATTCCATGCCAGTGTCTGTTAAATTCCTACACAAGCACCTCATTCTGCTTTATGAGAGACTGATTACTGATCAGCTGAATCTTATTTAATGAGGAAAAGTATAAAACATTGCTGTAATCGACTCTCTCCTCTCACACTGAGATCAGTTGGATGGTAAAACACTACTAGAAGTTCCTCAAAGGTAATTACTGCCATTTTGTTTAAGAGAGAAGGAGAGATTTGTTTTCGTTGAATTATTCAGGTTCTGTAAACGCTGCATCATTTCTCTTATTTTGATGTACTAACCTTTCCTTTGAAATTATGCTTTAAATAACAATATTTTTAGTTGGAAATTAAGATACATTTTGGCAGCAGTTCTTTAAAACTGAGGCAAAGCTGTTAAGTTCAATACTGGCACCTACAAAAGATAAAACCTGAGAAACATTTTCGCATTTTCTTATTTTTTTCCAAAGAAAAGATCAACTTCACTGCTAAATTTGTAAATCAGAAAAGAAATCAAAGATAAACCTCACTGCTAGACACATGTGCATATCCTATACTGTATAATTCTGGTAGCACCGCAGTACCATAGAGTGAAGTGGTTTTGTGCTTGTCCACGCTTTATAAATTTCCTGTACCTGAATCTGTACCTGAATCCTGCACTGTCACGTCTCAGTGCACAACCATCCTGATATGACACTGCCATCAATCAAATTAACTCAGGAGCCACTGATCAGTGAAAAATGGAATCTCCAAGGTTTTACGCCATCATCATTAATTGCATAATTATCCACATCATTAAAAGATGCAATATCATACGTAGAGTTCAAGGTGTGTGCACCAGATATCGCAGAAAGCTGCTAACAAGCCATTTTTCAAAAGGTTACAGTACAGGCTACACATCACAACCACGCCACTGAGGAGGGGCTCCACAGCACAGAGGTGTTCACACAGAAGCCATAATGCACCTGACCTTGCACGATGATGTGGACGGACGTAGTTCTGGGTTTGCTGCTGGTCTGGACAGCGCACACATAAAGCCCCTCGTCGCTCATGTCCACATTCTCGATCTTAATGGTGAACTCGTCCCGGTTCAGAGTGACCAGGCTCACTCGGGGGTCCACGGACCACTTATCCTCTCCAGCATACAGTATACTGGACCTGTTCAGCCAAGCTGTGTGTGTCACCACGTCGCCCTGAGAACAGCTGCGGAGGAGAGAGAAGAAAGAAGAAAGAGAGAGATCGTTATACTTCATCTTGCTTTTAGCACAGGTCTGTTGAAACCTTAACAACTGGTCTGCACATACTTTTCTTTAAAAAATGCACAAAAACTGAGCTATAATGCCTTAAACATCTACTGTTATCCACTGGCTTTGATACATGTTGTGCTCATAATAAAGAATTACTGTATTACAAGTAATACACAGCAAACAATAAAGGATGTTTGTTCTCACACAAAACAAAACCAGGACATTCATTGCTAGTAAAGAATCTGTGCTTTTGACTAGAGATGGGTATCGAGAACCCACTGGTACCAGTTCCTGACTGATCGACACTCGTATACTGACAAGCTCTGAGACAAATGGTGCTGCTACAGATTGTCAGGGCAAAAATCTCTTTCTAATTTACACAATGTAAAGAAAAGTAAACACGTCTTAATGTTATGTAAAGTGCAATTTCCAATAATATAAAAAATAAAGCATGTGGTCAAACTAAGGCCTAAAAGCATAAAATGACTTTAGGGGTTATACAAAAAGGTCAAGAAGCATGACATATTTTAGGTAAAACATCTTAATTATCTATTACATGATATTTATTCAAAGTTAATGCATTCTAATATAGCTGGCATATTCACGTAATTGATGATTCATTTGATCACTGGGAGGGACGCTCTGCACTCCTCCACCCGACATTTTTTTAAGAGACAGTGGCAACTGTAGCAATTGCTCTGCACTCATTATAAACAGGAATCTCAGGAGGTAATATCAACATGAGTATCAATAAAAGTATCAGCATCAATAGCATTTCACAGCTTGTTTCATTGAGTTTCAAGTAAAAAATTATTAAACAAAATGTAAAGAAGGGCACTAAAATTATGCTTCCAAAATTGCTTCTTTGAAGTGATGGCATTAAAGAATCCTGTTTTATTCCCCAAAGGACTTTTTTTTAATA
>JBBPDE010000034.1:6954105-6966942 GCA_037974605.1 Nannopetersius ansorgii | reverse complement strand
ACATAATTTAAATTATAGTAAGTTCTTAGCCAGAAAAAAATAGCAAAAGGAACAATCTATAACAGCAGCACAGAAGAAAAACTGGCCAGTGATTTTTTTTGCCCTCTTCTCTGTGGCACTGGGTGAAGAGTTTTGGAAAAACCAAAAACTGCAGTTCAGTCAGTCTTCCGTGATATTTATATTGCACATATTGATATCGTGATGACACACACACACACACACACGCACACGCACACACACACGGATTATTGCAAATATAGAATATCTCATGCGTTTCCAGTGTTGGATGCAGACGACAGAGTTTGATCTTATGCCCACAAACATATGCCTTCAGCTCAACTGGCACTTTATCGGGGACAAAAGTCAAGCAGTCTGCCACTGATGGAGAGTGTGAGAGAGAGGGGGTGGGGGGTGCGGGAGCTGCTGTGGCTGTAGGAGAAACATGAAGCACACAGCACAGCCATCTATTCATGGTGAGTAAGAGACTGTAGCCAATGCCATTTAAGTGCTTCTTATTTGTCTTATAATGACAGGCCCAACAGCTCATAAACAAATCCGCATGCAGGACTGTACCAAACCTGGGAAGAGGGGTAGCACCGGTGTGAGATTACACCATACTGCCTCTACTTGTATCAGTCCTAAAACATTCTGGATCTCCTTACAACGCCGCATCCTGCATATTCAGCTAAAAACAATAAAGAAGGTTTTTTTAAATGAGCTCCTGTGCAGAATCTTTTGATGCAAATGCAGAATGACAGGAAAAATAGAAGCAACCTACTGCAAAATAATGACGTGTTGCTATTTCAGAAAGGTAATATATACTGTTCAAACAAGGGGGAAAAGGGTAGGTGATGAAAACTCTCCGTAAAAACAAAACAATAAATGTGATTCACCAGATCAGGCCACCGTCTTCTATTGCTCTCTGGTCCAGTTCTGTTCATGTGTCCATTTGTAGAGGCTTTCAGCATTAGACAGGGCTCAGCATGGGCACCCTGACTGATCTGCACTCCCACCTTTCCATCATAGCCAACTTTAACTTGTCCATTTGTGCCACAGTAGGTCTCCTGTTGGATCAGTCCAGATGAGCAACCTTCTCTCCCCTCACGCCTCAGTGACCTTTGGACATCCAAGACCCTGTTGCTCATTCATTGGTTGTCCTGCTTTGACCACTTTGGTAGGTATTAACTTCTGCATACTAGGAACACCCCACAAGACCTATCATTCTAGAGATGCGCTGACAATTGTTAGATATTCAAGAGTAAACAATGGATGCTGATATTGCGTGATATGGACTTTACTCCATATCCAGTTTAAGTCAAATAATCGCAAACAATCCTAAATGTTTAAACTCAACAAATGAGCACTGAAAAATCATGGTTACTGCACTGCAGACAGCTGCTTGCAGTCATCCCTAACATTATTCAGGATAGAGTTTTATACAAACTGCGTGCAGGGAGAAGTACGGTAGTATGTGCATAAAACAAGACACTTTTTTGTCTCCTGCCATGGGCAGCCTGGGATTTAAAGAAACTGGTAAAACGCTCCTCTTTGTTGTTTATATCGTGCTGCCATAGAGTGCCACTTTGCGACAGTTTCTTTTTTCACTTCTCTGTTGAACTGCTGAAAAGAGGTGGCCAGTTTGACAATATTCTACTGTTATTATATAATAAGGAATAGGAATAAGGTTTTAATTTCAGTCTGACTTTTACATCTGTTTGTTTGAATATTGCTATACCATGATACACATGGCCCACTCCAGGTTACCACTCTTGTTACCAGTAGCTCCTCTACTTGTTGTGCACTGTGTCAGCCACACCACATCTAATACTACAAATGTGGCTCTCAGTGCTGCTTAGTGAGTGTTAATTGGATTATTATTCTATAAGTAGGTCCTCCTTACTCTACACGACCCACTGATCTACTGTCTCTCACCCAGAAACACGCACTTCTAAAACTAATAGTTATATAATAATGTAGACATGTTTAATAATATTGGAAACATATCTAAAAACATTGGAAGTACAGATGTTGAAACAGATGTTTAGATGTGACTGATATTTGATGGATGTTGTTTTTTTTTTACTTAGTTAAGTGGTTCTCACCATAATGTGCAGTAGAACCGTAGTGGAACAGGATCACTAACTGTGGACCAACCCGACTGTCACTACTGATGATCCCAAACACATTAAGAAGGCAGGAAATTCCACTAATGAACTCTTGATGAAGAACTCCTGTTAAATCTGACTGAAAAAATGCCAAGAGTGTGCATAGCTTGCATCAGAACAATAGCATATGTTTTCAATATTAATCTACAATGTAGCCGATAATAAAAACAAAGGAAATCGTAGAATGAGAAGGTGTGTCCCAACTTTTGACTTGTATTGTATATATGTATATTATATATAATAACTGTATACTGTATAAGATACTTGAGACGTTGAAAAGCTTGAGTCTCGTATATGTAAAACATACCGCGTTTTAGACGGTGCGGCACAAGCTCACAATTTCACACCCCACAACATTTTCAGTAAATCTCAGATCACATATAGATCATTAAATGTGCAAGGTCTCGCAAGCAAGAGAATGTGAGAGAGCAGTAGATAGGCCCTCCTACCTTCACTGAGCACTCGCTCTCTTGCTCACTTTTGGTCCAGGATATTGACTCAGTGTGTCTGTAACCTCGTGGTCGTGCTATCTACCCTCTGCACACTCCTCCACACAGTTTTTTTGCACACAAGATTAAACCAGAGTCCTAGACTAAAGGATTTACAATGGAGAATTCCCACTGGCAGTGTAATAAGACAGAGACAAGGCTTAATCTGGGACACTGGTCCATAATAACAAGTGCATCTTTATACCACAATTTCACCGCACTGCACTGTAGACTGTGCATTCGCCTCCTCTGCAATGATGGCAGATTAAACGGCACGCGTTTCTCTGCCATGGAGCCATGTTGGAGCTAAAGTGAGATTTATCGTAAAGCACGTTGAGCACAAGCTGCCGCTCAGCCTAACATTTGTTAATACTGAAACCTGGAGAGGCTTGCGCCGCGTTGTCTGCGGCTCCCCAGTGCAAACATCATTTCTGCAATAATCCTTTTCTAGGAATAGCACGAGACAAGGATAAGATGTCTAAAACACATTATTGCTCTCTGATTCAACAAACCAGATAAGCTTTGGTCCATGTCAGGCTTTGTTGAATTCAATTTAACTGGCGATAACACCAAGCAAACGAAAGATCATAAAAGGATGTTTCATTTCACTCTCAATCTGGCAGCATGGAGATGAAAACAACAATGATATATGTGAAATTTAATATGTGTGGCATTTCAAAGAAGCACCATTACACAGAGTGCCTGACTGAACACAAATTCATTTACAGAAAGCGCTCCTCACTCCTGCACGACGATGGAGTCAAACTTAATTATGCGTCCATCTCGTGCTGAAATGACGGTTAAAATTCAATTTGGAAATTGAGCTTCAAATTATCTGGCCATAGAAGCGGCCCCACTCTGGCCAGCCGTAATCCAGTGGAAATGCAAAGAAAGGCCGCTGAGGGCACGTCACAGCCCAATTAGACACTTCTGCAGCTTTTCCCACATTTCCCACAGTCTTCAACCTAAAACAGGCTCCACAAATCTACCCAAAACACAACCAAACAACGACTGGCGGAAAATCTATCAACACCTTCCCTTCCCGTTAATTAAACTCTGTGAAGACAGACATGGTTGAATGTGATTTTACTCACACTGGGTTTTGCAAACAAGCCTCTAATCAGCAATTAAATTTTTCTGTACTTCTGCTGATTCCTGCTCTTCGTGAAATATGGCAGACAATCTTTCGCGAACAGCGATAATCAATAAAGTAAAAATCCATGAGAAAGCAGGACAAAAGAGGCAGACCACACATGCGAAACAAATTTTGAAAGACGAGACAGAGAGCATCCATCATTTAGGAGGAGGACAGCTGGGATATAAATCCATGTCCATACAATAGAGGATGTTTAACCAAAGGCCACTAATAGCATTCACAATCTATATATGCAGCTATGCTAACTAGCTTATTGTGCTTTATACTGTAGTTCATAGTGTCCCTGTCCATCAGCAATGCTGCAATATTTGACATAGTTGATTAATTACATTGAAAATACATGCAATACTGAAGGTTTGCAAAGTTTATATTTTTTATAGTTGTCATGGCACCATGATTAACAACATCAGAATTAGAATCAGAATCAGATCCCAGAGGAAATTGCTCATGTTATGGCAGCAAAGACCAACAGGGAAACAGAGGCAAATTAGTCTTAATAAAATATAAATAAAAAAATCAGTAGAAAAGCTCAATATGAAAATGCACTATGCTATATACAGAAATGCTGGATATAAATACTATAGATAAGTGAGACAGTTGTGTGAAAATACTGATCTGCAATACTGCCACTGTACAACATGTAAATAAGCCTCTAGTGTTGAGCTGTGAGCAGCCTGATGTTCTGTGTGCTTAAATAGATGTTCTGTGTGTTTAAATTGCTGGAGTGATAATTACCTTGAGAATTAGTGACATTTTTGAACAGTCTTACTTTATTTGCCATTTTATTGCGAAAACATTGGGACTAGAGATGTGAAAAGGAACTCAGGGTTATTCAGACTATTCAAGTGTTTGAATGCTGAAATCTCTATTTGGGTAATTTAAATGGGACAATGGAGAAAACACAGTATACAGGCTAACAAGTCAGCAAAACATCAAATTTATGCAAACTTGATACTTTTGTATGCTATGTCATATTTGTGTAATGAAGTAAAAAAAAAAAAGGCTAACTTTAGCCTGACCTGGCCACAAACGGATGTTAGCAAAGTAAAGGACTTGTTTATCTGACAAGCTGAAATGTCGGCACACCATCCACTGAGGAGAAAAACACATCTGTAGAAGATGACCTCATCAGTCCTAATCGGCATCCAGTGTTATTCCATTAGCTCAGCAGCTCTGAGGCAGCCTTGACTATCATTAACTTACTCATCTGACACAACTAACTACCAATTTGTTGCAGCTGGTTCCTTTCCTGCAGTTACACAGATATCTGATGAGAAACTATCAGTGTATATTTAGAATATCAAAATTCGTAGGAAAGGCACAACCATAATTGATGTTTCACGATGCCAGTCACCTCGAAAATCAGTATGGATATGCTTCGATTCAGACAGAAAATAAGGTATAACACTTGAGCTAAAAATGAGAAGTTGCAGCCCCATCTTTATTGATGAGCGTATGAGAGGTGCTGTAATCAGCAGGTTAGCGGAGGGAGCGAAGAGGCCTCTCTCCTGGAGCCCTCGCTAATTAAAAGCGGCCCGCAGTGCCTTCACCTTCCCACTCCTTGGCTACAACTTCTTTTTTTCCCCCACCTTCTCTTCTCTTTCAGCCTCAAGGGTGTCTATGATGTGGAAATGCACGATTGATTCTAAGTTGTCTGAACTCCCACTCCGTGTTTCGAAGAGACCTAAAAGTGTGAGGTTCCAATTTGTTCAGAAAAGCCATGGGGGTCCATTTAAACCTGACAGGAGTTGGGGGGAGGGGGAGGGGGTGGTGGACACAGCTGCTTCCATGTCAGAGCGAGGGAGACGGAGAAGGATGCGGTGACATAAACCGAAGCTGTTTTTTTCCCCCCTTTCATTTCTCTTTTTAAAAAATGAGAGAGTGGCGAGAGCCTGGGGTAAACAGGGTCACAATGATCTGTCATCACACTCCTTAAAAGCCTGGATGGAAGAAGAAACTTCGAACGAACCCTGAATGCGCTGTGACAGGCCGTGACGTGACGATTTCGGCGGCAAACCGGAAAAATAAATGGCACTCTGTTTTTCGGGGCTGAGGTGCTGTCTTCCCATCAACCCTAAATCAATAATCTATCATGATAGATATCAGGCTTGGTGACACAGAATAGATTATAGTAGGTATGGGCCCAAATCCACAGAGTGTGGCCCTGAGAAGGAACCATTTAGCAGGAAAAACACGATTTGGATAAATGTGGTTTTCAGAGTTACAGACATTCCACACAATCACAGTAGGTGGATCATATTTAGCATTAAAGAAATGTCAAAAAAAATAAAACGATCCATAGCCGTATCCATACGGGTTTCTTTTTTGTTTGTTTAGGGGTTTTTTTTGGTTCGTTTTTGTGCCAAACGTATCTTATTCTAAACATGGGAGACTTCCCACATCAGCACCGCAGCTCATCTTCCTGTCTTACAATAGCATCCTGCGTGTGAAGCTCACTGACAGGCGCTGAGTTCATGAGACAATCAATCATGAACACAAAACTGAGTCAGCTATGTCTAAATTCATTTTCACCTCTAGATAGAACTTACAGTACTTTACAGCAGCATCGGTGAAGCATAGCAACTGAGGAGTTCTCCAGATTTGTGCGCTGCGGCCTGACTGAGCTCTTCTGCCGCGAAGCTAAATGTGATTTGGGCAGAGATAATATGCTTTAACTGCTGTCTGATTAGCTCACGTGAGAGAGGTCGCTTGCACTCTCCGTGCGTTAACGATGGGTGCCTTCCCCAGAGAACAGGAAGGAGTCGAGGCTCACACGCGGAAACGACTGCGAGCGAAGGCAGGGCTATAAATAGTGGAGCCTGGGGAGTCTCCGCCTCATTCCGCCAAATGACCGGGAGCCAACGCTGATGGCCCATATCTATGCCTAACATTGATTAGCCTGCAATATTGGAGGCTAAGGAGTGAACGGCAGGGTGTTGAATAGGGGCATTTGACTGATGAAACGTATGCTGGCTGCTTAATGGAGTAATAAAACTTCCCACACCCCTCAGAATCAAAGCAGCCATTTACTCCCCATGTCCTCCTGCTCAGTGTACGAGCTCTGCAATATTAAATGTAATGCGTGATAAATACTCCGCTCCAAAGTTCAGTCTAGGCCCAGACTGAAAGTGTGTGGTACATGTGGATTAGACAAAGAGTGTGCCTGTGTGTGTGTGTGTGTGTGTGTGTGTGTGTGTGTGTCTGGTTAACCTTGCTCTAGGATGAGTAGTTGAGACCTGTAAGCATATTAGCCAGTGCATCCTGTCCGTCTCCTCTAAAGCCTCGGCTCCAATCCAGCAGGCTCTTAGTGGGGCAGTACCGCAGAGCAGCACCTGCATGAGCCAGAGTGCTAATGCTTACTGCTTACTCACTGATGCAACTGGGCCGAAAAACACTAAAAAGCAGAAAACGCTGAAGCGGCTGAGTCTTAAATCTCACCCCTAGCAGTGGGAGCTCAGGGGAGGCTGCGGACCGCCTCTTAGTGCTGGGGCCAGGTGATAAAGCACTGCACACGCACCATTCATAATGTACTCAGGGGGCATGCTGGGGAAACACTCATTAGGAAAGCACCTTGCAAATGTCACTTGCAAATTTCACTTTTAACAATGAATACGAAGAGGGGACAAGTGTTGCACAATGCATTGGGGGTTCAGTACTTTTTCAGGTAAACAAGCCAGACGAAGTGGGAACAGCCAATCACATGACACGATTTTTAGGCCGCAGTATAACATTCCTTGATTTGAAAGCATAGAGGTCGCATTACATTTCTGATTTCCATTGGGATATGAACCAAGTCTTGCGCCACCTTCTGGTAGATTCTGGTAGAGCTTTTTTAAAATAAAATTTTATATTTTTAATTTTAAAATAAAAGCATATTAAATGCTTCTTTTAAATTAATTAATGATAGAATAACATGAAATAAATAAATACTTGGTACCACTGTAATATTGTGCTGAAAAATATCACATTTTTTGAAAATTTAGTACGTTCATCATTTAAAAAGACTAACGTTACTCTAACGTTGTATTATGTCTGTAGGTGAATGAATTGTGCCAGCCACTTTGATGCAGATGAGCACAGACACAAGTAGGTACATTTTATTAGTTGTAGGTCATTGAAAGAAGAGATGCACTTAGAAATATCAGCGATAACTAATATAATTTGAGCAAATAATGAAGCATTTCTGTGTTTAAAGCACTAAACAGTAGGTTTTACCAGATGATGAAGTGAATTTTGCCATAGCATTGCTTTGGTACTTGGTAAACTTCACAATGTCAGAATTTTGGAATCAGACACCCATAGAAGCGACTTGTTTAAGAATGTGGGCTGTGGAAGCAGACAGCCCTTCATTATTGTTTAAATGCTTTTATTTCCCAGTTTCTGTAAATGCATAAGATCAGACAAGAGATTTATTAGTCTAGCCTAACGCCTGGTTCGTCCAGACTTTTTAATTATGCATACTATAACAGAATTATTCCACTTTTATTGAAGAGCAAAACACTCGACGCTTTGAAATTTGGTTTGGTGAAAGCCCATTTCCTCGTCTAATCCATGAGAGACGCAAGATTATTTCCATAAACAAAAAGCCTTGGTTATGAATGTAGGCCAAGCTGATTTCAGAGCATATGCTGGGGACAATGGAGCCCAGACCAGAGCCAGCGCGCCGCCGTGCTCCTCTCTGTCACAACTGGTAATTTTGGTTTTATATGATTTGGCACAAATACGCACTCCAAATATAAGTAATGGATATCAAGCACACGTTATTCGTGCAGCGAGACAATAAGACTATTGATAGACTGGGCAAGGATTCCTTAAGACAGGGACCAATTAGAGTGTAGGAGATGGAGTTTGGAGTAACTGTGTTAAAATATGATCATTATGTGCAATATCGCATGTGCAGTTGTCTTATCATGTGCAATATCATGTGACGTTTTCTAAATGGGTGCTGAATCACTTCATTATGTGCAATATCACTTCTTATGTCAATATTACCTTTTTATTACTTAATATTACTACTGGATTCTCTATTGGTGCAGTAACATACTGAAACCAACATTTGTGTCGGTACATTTCACTGGACTGTACTACTTAAGTATAGTATGTATTACTATTTTCAGATTGATCTTTATTTCTACAGATTTTTATTTAGATTTAATTAGACTTTTATATTGTTAGTCTCTGTGTGTCTGTGAAGTTATAACAATTTTTCTCTGGGATCAATACATTTCTGATTCTGTGATTTAGCTACCGGGGTGGAGGTAACTCAGTGGGTAGGATACTTGCCTCTGGACCAAGAGGTCACAGGTTCGAATCCTACCTTCAGCACCACCACTGGGTTCCTGAGCAAGACCCTTAACCCCAAGTTGCTTCAGGGAGAGACTGTCCCCTGTAGTTAGGGAATGGAAGTCGTTTTGGATAAAAGCGTCTGATAAATAATGTAAATATAAGCTTTCATATTTCAGCTTTAACTTCCTTGTTTAAGTTGTTTTACTTTCTATTTTAGATGTTTGTTTTTAGATTGAAACTATTTCATAAAAGGAGTAGTTTGGGATCCATTTCACTGCGTGTTGTTCTTGTATAACTATGCATGTGACAAATAAAGAATCTTGAATCTTGTTTCTGATAACGCGTGGTTTTGAGTTCCTTAGATCACGCATTTTTATCATGTAATCAGCTGGTTGTCTATCCCTCCCTGTCTTTCTCTCGTTCCTTCCTCTGTCTTTAAGAAGCCCCGTGTTAATGGCGCTTCCATGGCTGTGTTTTGGAGCGGGCAGCTGCAGAGATCTGGAGAGACGTGGCGTTTGGTGTGAGGCCAGAGGAGCCACAGTGCCATTAGCCTGTGACACTGGACTCTGACGAGCAGCTGTCCCTAATACCCCCCAGAACAGATGTGCTGCTGCCCTTCCGTCTCCTTGTGGGAGCAAACGGCAAGCTTACCGGCGCTGCTGCCAAAAATAAATCAAGTCAGAGTATGTTTCCATTCTAGTAATGGAGATTAATTCGGAAACATCCGGATTCAGATTAACCCAGAGTGCATGAATCACTTGACTGGCCATTCATTGTGACAGTACTACACCGTCTATGGCTGGTGCTGCACAGGTGGCTGAAGTTATTAGGCTTCAGTGAGAGACAAGGAAAGGTGTGGTGGAGAGACAGAGAGAGAGAGAAAGAGAGGAATATAAAGAGAGAGAGAGAGTAGAATTAGATAGATAAATCTGAACAGCTTTCTGCGAAATCAAATTAGCGTCCTCTCAATCTTATCAGCTGGGCGTTTTTTCTTCCCGCTTTCTTTTTTTTCCCCAGCGCTTGAATAGTCTATTGAGAAACACATTTTCTCTCTCGCTCTTTCACCATCGTCACACTGTGAAACAACACAATGATCATCCCAATAGATCTTCAGCGTCGGATTATTCAACAGGAGACTGATGAACCCCACTCAGCTCTCGCTACTAAGTGGATGTATCACCGCCCGGGCGAAAACAGTCACTCATTAACACATGGCTTCAGTAAGTCATCAGATCACACTCACACAAAGATTGATAGAACTGACAAGAAACTGCAAGCTGATCCCACTGGGGCTTTAAATATATCTGCCGCCTGCAAAATAATTCCGAGGGAAAGCAACATTAGGAGGCGGTTCTAATTATAAAATCATAATGAGGATGTAAAGTCTTCTCACACTTTTAAACCGTGTGTTTACCATGTACTTTTTTTGAACATGCACATCAATTAACAAGTTAATGAACAAAGAACAGGAGATACTGCAAAATATAGACATTGTTCAGAAGTTAGTTTATATATATCTGCAGATAAATGAACTAGACACCTTGGTTTAACAGGCAAAAATGTGAAATATTACACTGACATGCAGATGTTTCTACAGTTTGATGTCAGGGAGCTCTGAGAAAATTGCAGGGATTTGATTTAGTCCACTGCCTTTGGAATCCCCTGATAAGGACAGAAGGTATATTAGGTGTCAACATGAGGGACAAGTGATTGGAGGAAGATGCAATCAAACAGAAGGTGAAGCTAGTTACAGATCCACCCATTACGAAGACGCAGACGGCATTCTCTAAAAAGCAACACCACAGCAGACAGCGCTGGGTGCTTTTCTATAAGGATTACATTTATGGTAAAGCATCTGCTAAGCCTTCAAAGTGACTCTGAGTTATTATTTCTTTCCCCGCACCCAAATTTCATTTGCTGTGGAGATGCAGATGGATGGACGCAGGAGGAAATTGACAGTAAAGGTTTTGCACAAGAAGTTCTAGGCCGGTGGTGTGGTTCCCAGCAGCATCCTCCACCAAGTACACACACAATTAGCTTGTAAACACTGGGTAACAAATTTCTATGAAAGGTCTGTTTCACTGCAATTTTTGCTTTGCATGCTGATTCAGAAAATCACAATTTTTTCCTACTTTCAATGGTTCTAGAGGTAAACTAAATTGTGTGTATATTTTTCGTTATAAGGTTGTTATAATACTACTATTGTTTTCATATTAGTCTTACTGAAGCTTGTGTCTCGCACTCAATGCGGGAGAGTCGACAACCCTGTTATCTACATGTACAACCAGCAAACAACATATTAAAATGCAGAAAGTTATAAGTAGAACAAAAACCGTCAGCCGAGCCGCCAAGTTTTTTCTAAAAATTACGTTTCTAACTAAACCCTTGAAGCTACATAAAAATAAACGTTACCACTGAAGTCAGCGTGCCGAGACTGTAGAATGTACAGAATGTAATGAAAGAAATTTTTGTTGCCTGGTGTAATCACACACATTTCAGCTTTGATGGCTGATAAATGTGAAGGTTTGAACATTCTACTAGCATAGCTGCACAATTAACCTGCGATGGTACACGGTGGGAGTGTTGCATATTTGTTTACATAACTGTCATTGCATGTGGTTTCTGCAGGCTTCTCCTCCCTGACACTGAAAAAGGCTTTATGTGAGGTTCAGAACACCATTTTCAGCTTCACCTGATAACTTGACTGTACAGATGAGTCAATGCACCAAAGGTGAAGAGAGGTTTCGAGACAACATCCTGAATAATTCAGTGTTCCTGGCTCGGTACAAATGGCCATCTTTTTGCTGACACGCAGCACAACCTCTGTTTTTCTCCAAATGCAGCTCATTTGGTCCTACAAAGCGAAAATCTCTTCCCCAAACTTTAAAGTTTAATATGATTCGCTGCACTTTGAAACTGTTCCGCAATTAATCCACTTTGCAGGGGAAACACCTATAAAAATGTAATTATATTTCTCCATTAATTGTTGAGATCGTTAAGCATATAATATCCTTGCAGGCCTCTGAGTACGGAGCAAGGCGTCAGGCTGTTAGGTGGAGATGAAAGGGTGACAGCCACAACCCTTAATTATGATTTGACACAAAAATTATGAGTCGCAGATTTTCAAAATGACTTACGGTACACAACAGAACACACATTAGCACCTACGCGGACACTTATAAAGCTCCAGGCTGAAGATCATTTCAGTAGCGAGTTCAGGGCCTAGCACCTCAACAACCACACATTTGACATCACCATGGAGGACACATGTACAGGCATGATGGGATGCGACTGTTCCCTCGATGCAGTGAGGCTCCCGGAAAATTCAGTTAGATGAGAAAAAGTTCGACTGAGGCAATTTACACTCAAGCTGAAAGGTCACAAACTATTTTTTCCCCCTTTTTTTGCAGTAATTGCATATGATTATGCACTAGACAACTTCATTACTGGACACATGGAAATGTCATGTCACTGCATTTTTAATAGATGGCACATGAAGGCATGAAGGCGCTCTACAAGCAGAACTGGTTCATTTGAGTTTAATCGTTTGGGAGATAATTCTCTAGGAACATACTGATAGTAACATGCAGCCGTTTTTTTTAGTATATGGGCAAATGTTATCTAACAAACAACAAAACAGAGAGAGAGGGAGGAAGAGAGAGGGGGAGAGAGAGAGAGGAAGAGAGAGAGAGAGAGAGAGAGAGAGAGAGAGAGAGAGAGAGAGAGAGAGAGAGAGAGAGAG
>JBBPDE010000034.1:6927025-6945651 GCA_037974605.1 Nannopetersius ansorgii | reverse complement strand
ACACACACACACACACACACACACACACACACACACACACACACACACACACACACACACACACACACACACAGGGATGAGTGATGGCTCAGATCTCTATCACACCAAGCAGAAGAATCTGAGCAGTGTGAAACAAAAGCTGTTAGCTGAGAGCGGATGGGCACTTTGGAGAGGAAGTGACCATCACTTTGGCCAAAGAAAGATGGAGCGATGCTCCTCTCTGTTTCCTGCCTGTTATAACTTTTTACTTTCTGACCCTGTCAAGCAGATTTCAGGTGTTTTAATCTAATATGCATATGGCTATATTTGGCCAAGAGGGATCTGACCACTGCTGCTGACATTACAACCAGTGATGCGCCGTAAAAATAAAGTGCAAAACTAATACATTTTAAATAAGGTGAATTCGGAGACATGACACAGGCAGAGTGTAATCTAACCTCTGTTTTTCTTCTGTTTTTAAGATGGATGCCCCTAAAAGCCCCTGAAAGATCCCCAAAGAGGTCTTGAGGAAGGGCTAAGAGTCTTCTCTGATATTCTTTTCACTTTTGGGTCTGCTGTAAGTTTGTTGCGTTTTTGGAAAACGAACATCTGCTGCCTGGTGTCTTTTTCCCTGTTTGATAGCCTGTCCTGGTACTCCTTGTCGTGAAATCTATACTGGTGCTTGATTAAATTTGTTGTATTGTACGACACAACCGTACTTCCACCCCTCGGCACGCTGGGTTTACACACAGTGCAAGTAGCTGTCTTGCTTTTCAACATTTGCAAATTAAAGTATCTCCAAACGAGCGACATTTTGTTCAAAACAACGGCTAATGTCTTCTGATGTCATATCGGATCAGGTCCATCTCTATATATGCAACCAATTATAAGCTGATTTGCCACTACAGCCATTCAGAGTGATTTTATATGCATGAGCGGTTCATTTAGAGACATTTTCAGAATTTATGTAAATCCTTTGAGGAAACGCATATTAAACAATATTGTCACAAGTTGGCAGTACGACCAAAATATAATGCAGAATACTAGACATTTACACAACACTTGATATTCATGACCAGGTCCAGCGGCAGATACATCCTGGGGGCGATAGGATCTTCACCCAATGAAAAGCTGTTATATACTAAGTAACAGGCTAAGCCGCTTAGCAGCAATGCAAACTTTTATCACCTACATCAGCTGTCAACAGTAATTAGGTAACATGCTAAATCATTATCGGCAGTTGGCTGGTAGTTAATGCACCTCACCATGAAAGAGCTTGCCGCAGAACTGCAAAAGAATTCACTACACAGTGTGAAGAGCATGGAATTCTTCACTGCATTTAACCCATTAACAGAAGGAAGCAGCAGATGGCCAGTGCCTGGGGAGTACTGTACCTCAGTGGGGCTGATAGCAGTCCTGGGATTCGAACACACAACCTTCTGATCGCAGGGGCAACTCCACAAGGCCACCAGTTGTAGCCTAGTCTACTCTTATCTACTGTTCATTGAGAGTGATGTAGGTGTTGAAAAGATTTCCAAGCCTAAAAAAGGGACCAAACCTAAAACAGCAGCATGCAGCCAAGTCTCATTTATCTGACTTATAAAGGGCAATATCAACTAAAAGGTCTAAGCAGTTTACTCAGCTAGGAAACTCACATGAGTGTTGAAGTGGGTGAGGAGTAGGTTGCTCTGCAGGACGGTAGAAAGACAAAGCTGAGGGGGCACAACTTTCCAACTGAGGGGGCATTGCAGAGCTGGGCATCCTAGAGATATTTATCATTATCTTGATAAATTAAGTCACAAAGCTGCGTGGTGGCCAGTGGAGGCCAGCACCCCCCGGTTACCCACCCTCTGTTGTCCCAGCTGTTCAAAGAAAGGAAATTGAAAAAAAAAAGTCCTTAACAGTCATTGGCCTATCCAGGGAGTACAGGAACACGTATGGCTCTAATAGGCTATTTTAACAAGGGACTATCCACCGGGGGGAGAGGGTGTAGCAGCAGGAGGGCCATGTACGGTGACTGTTGTCCTTCTATAGCACTACTCTCACTAGCTACAGCAAAATCAAGTTGAAAATTGTTGAAATAATAATGTTGTCTAATGGTATTTTCCAAAGTAACTGAAAGTGTCAGATCTGGGTTATCACTGTCCCCTCTCTTAAGAGGCTGCATTACTAAACGTGCTACTTCAGGGGCTCAGTTATGGCTCCATTGTTTTTTTTTTATTTTAGTTCCACACACAGAAATGTAGAAGAGAAGGCACACAGTCTCTTGTCAAGTATTAAGATAAGAAAGAACATTATTCATCCAGAAGGACATTCTTTTGTCATTTGCATCCTCAGTGCAACAAGAAGAATAAAAGACAATAGACAATATTAAACAATACAGATTCAAAAGAAATTAGAAAATAAACAACAGTGCAAGAACATTATTGTAACAAAACAACACTGGCATTGCAGTGTGTAAGATTTAGGGTGCTGTACCAGCAGATCAGTGGTGCAGAAAGGTTTATGAAAGTGTTAATGCAGTAAAAAGAAAAACGAATGCAATAAAATGGCAGCAGATGATGAGGGGATGCGAGTAACATTCAGTCAATTCATGGATTAAAGAAGTTGAGTTATACTGATTTGGAACAGAATTACATTAAATCTCACCTACAGAAGGGGGGGGGGGTTATACAGTCTTATGGCAGAACGGATTTCCTGTGGCGTTCAGTTCTGCATTTAGAGGTGCTGAGTCTTTTGTGCTGAGCTCCGATGGACTATAGGAGGCATGCATGGGACGGAGGGTTGTCCATGATGCAGAGAAGCACCTTTAGGAGTCTCCAGTTTCACACCCAGAACTGAACCAGATTTTTTAAAACTTATTTGTTTAAGTTGAATGACTATAAGAAAAATAAACAAGGTTGTGTATGTAACAGGTATGACTATAGACTATACCCACACACACACCCCAAACTGAACCTGTACCAAACAGTATTTTACAAAACATGTACCGCCCGCCTGCACTCTAGCTATTGGCACTATTAAATACTACTTGCGTTATTAAATGTGCTCCTGTAATCTTCAGCAGTAGTTCTAATCTCATAATCTGCCACCTTGATGAAATGAATGGACCTGACTGTCCCCGGTAGTTCCATTAGAACATAATTAGTTTGCACAGTGTGTGAAATGTTAATAAATAAAATTCATTTGTACTTGTGGTTTTTGACAGCATTTGTGTTTCTTTTTGTCTACTCCAAATGTTCAAAGGTCAGAAAGGGTAAATATGTATTGTGAATTTTTTTTTTAATGATTTTATTGATTCATTTTTGTTACCCACTCCTACAACGTTGCCCCCTTGTGTCCCCAGCCTAGGAGGCCCAGGTCTGTGTATCACAATATGTAGGTTTGGTAAGACGTGTGAGCAAGTTAGAGAGAACAGGATGTGCTAGCAACATCAAAAACAAAATGTAAGCAAACTAATTTCAATCTTTTTTTTTTTCAATGTGCAAAAATAACGTGCATAAAAAACAGGTGGAAAATGTAAACAACAAACAACAAAAAGATATTAACACTTAAAAAGAGGACAATAAAAGCAGTTCAGAGCTCAGAAGTGCACACACTGCCCAAACGATGCTCAGGAAAGCATATTTTGACAAACAGTTTTTATAATAACACACCACATTGCTCATCACCTGACAAAAGTCCACCAGAGAGATCTGATGTTGAGTATAATAAGTCATTAACAATAATGTAATCTGAGGTGTTCCTTTTACACACACAGGAGATTTGAATAATTAATCTAATGACAAAACCGTAGGATTATGACTTTGTGAAAGCCGCCGTGTGCATTAATATAAGACTAATGAATCCCTATCGAGAAATGCATTAGCATTCCCTGAGTTGCTGGAGCTTCTAGACTTTGGAAATGAGTCACAGTCCAATCCAGTTAAAACTCTGATAAGCGGAACTGTCTCTATCTGGAGATCTTCACGGTAATAAAGTCGGAGAGGCAGAGGCTGGTTTCCTGGTGTCTGATCATGTAGTAGCAGATTAATGGAAATTATGAGAGTGAATGAAATGATGGCGCGATAATTTACCTCGACGTGTGGAGGAGAGATAAACAGAGAGAGGAAGACTTCACGACTGCTGCCCTCGCATGAAGGCTTTTCTTGGTTGTCTCTTGTAAGATCACAGGACTAAACTCTTAACTTCAGAGAACGTTAATCATTCTAGCACCTGATAAGGGCACTGTCTGTGAAATGAAATTCCTCTAACCACATTGATTAGATTCGATATCCACACGAATCCATTTCCCATGTTATACAATTAGGAGCAACATTCGGAGTAACGCACCAGATCGAAGTTTGAGATCTCCCAGGCAGCTGTTGCTGCAGGTATGGTCAATTCTAATACTCCTGTTCAGTGAGGCATACAGACGACTTCTAAAAATAATGGAAACTCTTGAGCAAATGAGAAATTGTATAAAAGCAGACGTTTCATATTGTACCACATGTGAGCAATCACTGGGAGCAAGCCAGAGACTAGCTCGGCAACACAGTCTGGTCTCACTGAAACAAAAGAAATCGTCTTTCTGCACTGCATGAGGAATAAAGAGAGCAAGGCTATGCTTCCCTAAACCTACGGAGTCAACAGGAGGACCACAGCCTGGCATGCATTAGTGTGTTCCCTCTCCTTCTCTCTTAAAGGTGCATTTACATTTGTTTGCAGTGGACATGGCCAACCTCCTCAGCTGACTACATCAGTGTTACTTGCAAAATGTAAATAAAATGTACATTTAAATGGAAAAAGAGTATTGCCATATGAAAGCAAGGACCAACACTGTCACTGATGCAAAGCACCTTTCTTAAAGAGCACCAAAAGCTACCTGAGTGAACAATGTCCTCTTGTGGAGAATCTTCAGACACCGAGTTACAAGTCAGGTCCATGTGTTTACTGTGTTAAAATCATGAGCTGAAAAGTTTATATATCATGTTAATTAAGATTAAATTGGACTAGATTTTGGTTTGATACTGAAGATGAATGTCCATGTTTATTTATTTGGGGTTGTTTTGGAACAAAGATCAAACTAAATGTGCTCCCATATTGAGTTTTTTTTTGTTAGGGACTCTAAGAAGAGGACTCACTCACTCACTCACTCAGTCACACACACACCCCTACGCTAATTTAGAATACCCAAGTCACCTGATGCAGGGCTTTGGACTGTGGGAGAAGCCCGAAGACCCCAGAGGAAATCCACACCACCTCAGGAGAACATGAAAAACACTCCACACACACAAGACCAGGACTCAGGATTCAGACCCCAGACCTTGGAGGTGTGAGGCAACAGTGCTACCCACTGCACCACTGTGGGGCCCATGTTTGATAAGTATAACTGATATTTAAAACAGTAGTCACGGAAGTTCTCCCTGTCTTTATATTAAGCTTTCACACCACATCGGATGGATTTTTTCACTTAAGCTCTGCATAGACATCCTCCAAACTGAATGCACCAGTTGCTTATTGTACCATGCAGCCACTTATGACAGGGATGATGTAAATGAACCGCTCCACCAAGAAATCGACTAAATTCAAGATTTTCATAATGAGTTGATGAGGTTTGTCAAGCAGAATGATGAAATCCAAGTCTGACATCTTTCACAGTTTGATTATTAGAAATGTTTTTCTCCTGTTTCACAAAACCGCTGTCAATAGAAGGTACAAATCCAGCCATATGCACTTCATAAAGTTTCATGCAGTTCCATTGAGCAACAGCCTCTTTCTGCATATCAGCCAACTGCTCACTTATGTGTGTTTTGTCAACAGACATATAACAAACTGAAATAAAGCTCACTGTTGCTCAGCCATCTGTCTCAATTGGAATTAACTGTGTCTTATCAAGCTCTTCTCAAAGTTGTTTCTACTTCCACTTTTCAATGCAATCTCCTTGGATTCTCACACCAAGTCCTCAATGGAATCCTTTGGCTCAAGCACATTTAATCTTGAGTAAAATAGTCTTAATGGGTGCAATCTTAAAACTGCAAATGCGAAAAATTGCAAAGCTGTGTAATTGATTATCACAAACACTTTCAAAACATCTAAACTCTTAATTGCTCTATGAGCATCCCTTACTGCACAGTGTTTTTTTTTTTTAAATGATTAAACCATGCAGTGCTCCATCAAGCTGCACTCCAGCAAGCTGCAAAAACACACATTGTGGTCAAACTTCAGGAAAAGTAAACAGTGCCATGCCTGCATCTGTTAATGAATCTCTGAATGGCAGGCTGTACATCCGCAGGGCACAAATAGTCACTGAATTATTTGTCCAGCATAAAAATGATATAAGCCATGTGCCATTGCCCTCGCAAACATCAAATCACACACTCACAAACAACATGAGCGATTCAAGGATGAATCCAGTGTAGCCCCATACGATTTAACCATCATTCAAATACAGCACGCAATAAATAAATCAGGCACAGGATGAATTCTAAATGTTTCTGGAGCTCAACCTGGGCTCCTTTCTTGACACATTTAACCACAGAAGTGTCTGTCATTTACTGGTATGTCAATAGATGCACTATATGAACAAAAGTATTGGGACACATCAATGTTTCTGGTAAGGATTCTTACTTTCAGTGGAGGGCAGTCTTACAGATGCTTTTATCAAAAGCGACTTCCATTCCCTAACTACAGGGGACAGTCTCCCTGGAGCAACCTGGGGTTAAGGGTCTTGCTCAGGAACCCAGTGGTGGTATACTGAAGGTGGGATTCAAACCCATGACCTCTTGGCCCAGAGGCAAGTATCCTACCCCCTAGGACACCACCAAGACATTTTGGACAACACCAACTTTGTCTGTTTCAGCATGACTGTGCATCAGTGCCTGACCTCAAGGCTCTACAGAGTGAATGGGCACAAATTCCCACATGAACACTTCAAAGATGGTTAAAGCTGTTGTAGACCAATTCCACATTAAAGTCTATGCATTTGAATGGAATATCATTGAAGTCTCTGTTGGTGTAATGGCATCCCAATACTTTTGTCTAGTATGAAACTGTAAACACGCACATCCTTTATAAACTGAGGAAAAAAAAGGTTTCTGTGTCAATATTTTAGCGTTCTTTCACTACAGAGCTAATTGCAATATATAGCCGCTGTTTCTCTCTCTGTCAAACCACAAACCCACTAAAGTGCTTTTTGATCATAGACACCACTCACCTTTAACTGACCAATTACAGTCCGCATATTTTTTTCATGCCATTAACGTGAGCGCGTCTGTTACAAACCAATTTCACATCGCCATAGTACATTTTTAAACTCTCATATGTAAGACACTCACTAACCGCGCTCATAACACAACCTTTAAGGGCAGCTTCCTCGCTGTCATGAGACCGCAGCATGGGAAGCAATAACATGTTCTTGATTTAGTGTAGTTTTCCACTGGAAAAATTGCTATCACACACTAATGAGAGGCATTTCTGAACCCGAGACGCAACACAACTGTCCACAAGTCATGAAAGATTTCCATGCCATATTATAAACAGCCATCTGGGCTTTTACAGACAGAAAACAGATGAAGCACTTCATTTGGTAACAAAAAAAGAAATACACTAAAAAAGAACATTACTCATAGAAACATTGTTTAGTAGCTGCTGAGGTTGTTCATTAAATTAGAGGAGAAAATTATAGGTTTAAGACACAATGATATGCATTTCTTCTTTTGTCTTGTTATTTTTTTATTGTTATAGATCTAAATATAGATGTACGTGAATCATTCCGATGCAGGTTTGGAAGAGGAACTGACTTGAAGTCGACTAAATTACTGAGTAGACGGCATTCCGTGATAAAATAACGCCTCCGCTTCGGCGCGCTCTCTCTGCGACTATCTCCTGTTCTCTAATCGCCATGGAGATCCTCTACAGTGGAGGAGCGAATGTTATTCCGTAATGAGCTGTTCCTGTTGAATTCACAGCAGCTACTTAAATAGACTTGTCATGTTAGATACGCCTGCAGACATATTAAAAACCCAACACACTCCTGCTTTGTCTTGACAAATACCAACCGTAATTATCTCTATTCTCTCTTGCAAGCAATTGCTCGAGGAGTATTTATTCTGCTCAAATCTCAACAACATGCAAAAGGGGAGGCGGGGGTAGGAGTGTATGAAATTGAGACTAAAGACAAAAAAACCTGTATTAATATAATCAATGCTAAATGAGTTTGAAGTATATTGGGGCAGAGAGCAAGAATCACCCCCGTAATCTAAAAATTTGCCCCATGAAACGTGACTACGAGGTCGACAATGCCCTCAAAATAATATTATTCAACTCAGACTTCAACGCTAATGCTGTAAATGTAAAAAACAACAACGAATTACACAAAATGTTGCCATCTATTTATAATGAAATCGGATTATGGGAGAGACAACACACAGCAGGGTAAATTAATTTTCTTACAGTATTTTATGTTATTTTGTTCTTTTTATAATTTTTGGCTGCACTATTGTTATGGTCTTTATACCATATATATAGTCAAACCCGAAATTATTCATACCCCTGGCAAATTTTGACTTAATTTTATTCAACCAGCAAGTTTCTTCTTGATGGGAAATGACACAGGCGTCTCCCAGAAGATATTAAGATGGCATTGTGGGAAAAAAATATTTCTTTACATTATTTACATTTGAACAAAAAGTGGCATGTCCAGCATTATTCATACATTTTGCAAACTGTCCTAGTCTGTGGGAAAACACCATTGTTGACGTGTAAAAAGCAGGATTATAGGAAGCGTTTGATTGCTGTAAGAGTCAGTATTGATTATTGAGACAGATATGAATGATGTAAATAAAAGCTGAGAAATATTTGTCTCCACAATGATGCCTCTTGTATGAATAATTCCAGGCTTGACTGTATACTTCTTGTTGCACTGAGCATTGTCATTACAAAATAATTTCCTTCAGGATAAATAAAGTTCTCTCTCATCTTATCAAACACCCAATTAATACCCTGTATTTTACTATAAATGCTGCAGCAAGTGTCCACAAATTTTAGGACACATTGTTTATTCACATTTCGATTTCTGATTAAGCCCCTCCCCTCTCATTTAGGGAGTATCAAACAATCCTCCCTCCCTACATGTAAGACTATACATGCACTCAGAAGTCCAATGGTGAATCCTGGCCCCCTCCGTTCCACTGGACCCAAGGGTAGAAAACAAATAGGAGAAAAAAAGGAGAATCAATTCCCCATCCACAGGAAATTAAGCATGAAACATTAGGATTCCAGTGTTTTAGCTGCATTATCACTCTTAGCTGATAGGCCTCATTGCTTGTGCATACGATGTGATTGCGCTCACACTGAAACACGCCCAGCTGCCCGTCATTCCGCCAGGCGGACGGTCAGGGCTGAAAACGTTTCCAAAAGCATTTCCTCACTCCTTTACAGCCCAGATACGGCATGTAAATGCGCACTCCCGCTGCCACACAACTTTTACCGCTACACATAATTTCGTTTTCCTAGTGCAAAATGGAGATAAGGACTCCATTAGGCCCTTAAAACATTCCCAGATAACCGACTTAAAAAAAACATTTCCAGATAGCGGATATGAAAACATTCCGGGATGGAGGCTGGAGCTTTTTTCGGTGCCTGATTGAGTGGCTCATGCAGGGTAGGTGGCTCCGGCTGGCACTGACGGCAGCCGCCAACGCCACGAGGAAGAAAGCCGCAGCATGCGTCGCACCGCCGCCGCCACCACCACCACCACAGGCAAATGAGATTACAGGCCTGAAATGAGGTTTCCTCTCACTGACAGATTTACTGATCCTCTCTGGACAGAATACAGCGAGCAGGCAGTAAAAACCTTCATCTGTGGGGTGAATTACACACAGGCTAGAATAACCTGTTTGGCTTTGGAAACCCACACACAGGCTCATTTGATTGAACTGTTTTCTACCTCATTCTCCTTCTGTTGCTCTCTCTCTCTCTCTCTCTCTCTCTCTCTCTCTCTCTCTCTCTCAAATTCAAATCACTTAACAGATGTTACCAAAGTATTATATTCAAATACAAAAAAAAACTGCACAATTGAGATGAAAACACAGTAATTCAACACTGTTTCATATGAAATTATGCACCGTAGCAAAACTCACTGACTCTGATTTCTTCATATTGGTGGGGAAAAGAAACGGGTCATAATGCCTATAGCGTGAATAAAGCATTTATTTATTTACTCTCCAAAATGGCAAGTGAACGGTTTTATATGTCGTACTGATTAATGTAAGAATAGTATGTTTGCGCTATTTTGTAAAAATGGGCACCTGAGGCCAAGCGCTTTTTTGCAAACTATTGTCTCGCACATCAGGCAGAGTATAAGAAACTCTCAAGGACTTTGATTCTTCATGAAGTTGTAATGAGAATTTTTTTTAAACGAATAAATAACAACGTCATTTTCTCTCTACTCCGCACTTTCTTTTATTTTCTTTGTCAGTGTCTAACTTTTTTCTCTGTTTAAGTTTCAGATAAGTTAATTGTTAATAATGTTATTAAGCAAGAAAGAAGGAAAATCTCCATTTCTCTCTCTCTCTCTCGCTCTCATTCTCTCTCTCCCACTCCCTCTGTCTCTTTTTATTTTAGTTTATTTTCATATTGAGCTTTTTTCTGTACTACATATTTTTTTATATTTAATTTTATATTTTATATTGTTCTTTTCTCTATTTCTGGGATCTGATTCTCTCTCTCTCTCCCCTCCTCTCCCACATCTCTCTCTCTTTCTCCCCTCCTCTCCTTTTCTGTCTCTCTTTCTTCCCTTTTCTCTTTCACTCTCACTCTTTCCCCATCTCTCTCTCTCTCTCTCTCTCTCTCTCTCAAAGCTGGAGCGATAGAGTATTTGTCACCATCATGTCGCAGGGCTCCACTCTCCCCACTCTTTGTTTTTTGTGAGGCTTGTGTGCAGACTCAGGTTTGTTCAGCAGAGCTGCTCGAGTCGCGCCGCACGCTCCAGCATGGCCCAGAAAATACATCACAGCCTGGTGTCCTTCGCTGTGGGGACAACAGCGAATCTAAATACTGCAGTCTGCTCCTGCCACTGGCTCCAGTGTAGCATTTCTCATATTCCCTCAGCAATAGCACATTGAGGTCAGGCAGGAACGCCCAGGCTCTGCAGTACTAAAACTGTCAGCACTGTTTATTTCACTCTGCCAGTCCGAGGGGGACCAGTAATAAGGCGAGCCGGGGACCTCTAATATCACCTTCGGATCAAACGCCGCATGATTCATTCCAATATATTAAATTTCATTTCCCATTCAAGTCCCACTCCGTGTTTTGGGACGTGATGAGGACGTTTCAATCTGATTATAATCTCTCTATTGAATTACATCCCTGATTATAATTCCGCAAATATCGCACAAATGCAGAATAATTGAAGAGGTACCTATCAGACTATCTAAATAGATTTTCATATCTGCGCTATCGCACTGATCTGTAAACCGTATGTGATTATTAGACGATGAAGACAATGGAGGATATCATATTCGCACTTCAGTTATTGGAATTAACACTGACCCACAGCTGAACTCTCTGCGCTAATCTCTCGAATCCTGTCCCGACGCTGCAGAGCCACAGATCGGCAAAAAAACGCTTCCACCCTATCCTCCATACAACACGCCTCCACTGGCTAGATTAAATTGCAGCAAGACTGTGACTTTATCAGCTAAATTTGTTCCCCGATGCCACATCCCAAGTATAATAGTTAATTAACAAATCAAGCTTTGTTATATAAGTAATTGCGTGGTTCATTTCCATGGAAAGCGTCTGATTGCTAAAATCATCAATGGTCTATACAATTCATACAATACAAGACAATCAATACTAGCTCTGTAATTCACATCTATTCTTTAAATTATGATTGAACGAAATTCTCCATCCGTCTGCATTTCAGTCAGGTTTTCTCTACCTTCATTCCGCATTATACGTTGCACCTTTATTTGCAGAGCTGTAATTGAGATCTTCAGCGACTGGTCCATTAATTTTCCCTTATGTAGCGGTGGTCTCCTATGCTGGCTTTGTTGTTTATGTAATTTTTTTTTTGCTTTCTTTTCATTCAACCACATCATTTTTACGGGTGAATAGAGTGGCTGGGTTGAATGAATGGCTTACATCTGGTTTTGGCTGCAGACCATCAGTTATTACAGTGTGTGGGCTTCTCTATGCCAGAGCATAACAGCACATTCACTACATAGACGTGGATGCACAAACGCTGACTGATCGCAACCGCTTGATTCAGAAAGTGAATGCTATTATGTCCTTGACCGGACACGCTGTTTTGCAACTGCAGCAAGCTTCACAGACTAAACGGAACGAAGTCGCACTTTGAAACTGCCAGCGTGGAGGAGCTAAAGAGTGCTCTGGTGCCTTCTAGCCAGATGATGCTGTTTTTGAACCAAACCTATTGTGTCTGTAATGCTAATTAGCTAATTCCGTCCATCAGCATGCTGCATTTGTTAGCAAGCGGACAATCCAAGGCCTCTCCCTAAGCAAATAAGCTGAAATGCTTACATTCTCAGAGCGCCCCACACAGGGTTCAATTAAACAGGGAAAATAATGTAAAAAAAAACCCCAGATATCCAGGCAATCCACCAGTAGAGTATGTTCCAGCATGCTAAGCTAATCCTTTAGCGAGGGTCTGATTTAATCATCTCCGCATTATTTCTCATTCTCTCCTTGAGCAAAAACGGTAAGGAGTTATTAGCGGAGTTTGTTTGGACTCAGCCCTGAAAATCCCATAACATCTCGGAATGCAATCAAAGTAATTCATGTGGAGAATGCGATTTGTATCGATCGTCTAATCATCAAACATTTCTCTAAGGCTACTCCACTCATCTGCTTCAGCTTTGCCGTGTACAGATGTAAAAATTTGGTTGCTGGAACAAAAAATGAGATCATCCTCTTCAAAAGCAAAACCGCAGCCTGAGCCTAATGGAGAAAACACACCCGCCATTTTCATATGCTTGTTCTGATACTCTAAGGAGGGGCACATCGGGACTGTAGTCATGGGGAGTTACCCAGCATGATATCTATCCACTGTATACCTTGCTTTCATCCAAAGCGACTTCCATTCCCTAAATGGAGCAACTCAGGGTTAAGGATCTTGCTCAGCGACCCAGTCATGGCTTTTACTGAAGGTAGGATTCAAACCCAAGTATCCTACCTGCTGAGCTACCTCCACCCTGTGGTGCTCCAGTGATGCTTTGTGTGACATATGGAGAAAATGCAGAACGAATGAAAAACAAACATGTGAAATTCTAAATAATATCCAAAAAAAATGCTGTAATAGACATTTGTACACACTCACGATGTACATATATACAGTACTGTGCAAAAGTCTTAGTCATCTATGCAAATTATTTTAAGACATTTTTTCAGTGGTAATTCGTCTTCCAGCTAGAAAAGTTAATATCCGAAAAAAAAATTGCAAATAAACATTAAAGCAGTAAAAAGTATGTGTCAAAAATGCACTTTAATTAGAAGGTTCTACATGTGTCATGCAGTTTTTACATTTTGTTTATATTAACATGTTTAATGTACGAATGCCTTAATTTGCTAAAGTCTTTTTCTCTCTATATAAACCAGTGCAATTTCAAGGTTGTAGCAAGCCAAAAGAAGTATATTCTTTATTTCCAGTGTTACTGTTTCAACATAGCGCCTCTCTTGAGCTTGGAGAGATAGCCTGCCATTCTGTTGGCTCTCTGCTAACCTGCTGGGCTTACTCTAGTGAAGGCCATATATATCCAGTTATAGAGAACATAGGTCACTTACTGATCCTAACACAGCTGTAAAATCATAATCTAGAACAGTGGTTCCCAACCTGGGGTCCAGGTCCCCCTTAAGGGGGGGTGCGAGAGATTGCAGGGGGTGCGCACAATTTTGTCTGCACTGAGGTTACCAAAATTATATTTGTAGACATTAAAATATATTAAATCCCAATATCTGAGAAATGTAAAAGTGTGTGTGTTTTTGTGTGTGTGTGTGTGTATAAGAACAAAAACCTACAACCGCTGTTTATTTTTTGCAAAAAAAAGATTGCAATTAATCACTTTATTCTTTATGTGCATCTGTGTGGGTAGGAGTTGGGGGGGCCTGGCTTGTCTTGGACACAGGCAAGGGGGGCTTCAAGGAAAAAAAGGTTGGGAACCACTGAACTAGAACATAAGCACGCAACTAAGCCACAGAAAACAGAGGACATAAGCACATTGTGCTGGAAACGTCAACTCCCTCCCTCATACGGCCGCGTTACTGCGTATTCTTCTGCCGCACGCAACCAGACTAGTTCACCCACGTAGCCTGTGTTTACATAGACACACACGTCTATATTTATAATTATGTATTATTTGTACAGTGTACTTTGTATATTATACGGTGGTGTTTTATAGCTTTTATTGTATTGTTTTTGCTGCTCTTACCTTTGTATTGCCCACTTTGTACAATATACATTTCCCAACTTGTAGGGTTAATAAAGGGTTATCTTATCAACATATTACATCCATTGTGTACACTGTGGAACCTGAGATTTGTCATTTCATCTCTCCGTATACTTGAATATGGTTGAGATGACAATACAGTTCACTTTCACCCTTGATAAAGCAAGGAGAACAGAAATGGTACACAAGTCCAAAACCGTATGATAAATAGAATGCAATAGACTTTGCAGATTCTATTTTTGGTCATGTAATTTGCATTCAGTCACAATAGATGCATTTCGTATGTAATCTATCTAGCACTGTAGAATGAACAGTTATGGTTCTGAACATTTGGCCACACTCACCAACTGCATTCTATGACAATATGGCACTGTGTCAAGTGTGTAAACAAATCACTGGGCTGCTCAAGTTGCTTGTATGTGTTAAAGAACTACACTGCTTGGCAGAAGGAATGTTTATTGCAATTATAATTAATAATGGATTTATTTTTAGCCATAGAGTTTCCTATGTTTCATCAAACTGTCTTTTTTTTTAACAGAGCAACTCAGCACGAGGACGAGGGGTTATGGCGAATGACTCGGTTGTCACAGCTTTTGATGTGGCAATTTATAATTTTTCATACATTTTAGTACTAAATTATTAAGATGAATATAATTTTTATAAAAATCTAATTTTGTAACATAATTTTAATGTAAATTCAAATATATTTCCATATAAAAAATCTAAACAAAATCCACTTCCACCTGTATGTATATTCACAGTGTTCTTACATATACATATATCTACTCTGTACATACATACATATACCTATATAGGTTTACATATACATATTTATAACTATAAATGTTTTGGTGAAATACCGCTGTACACAGAGGCAGGAGGTTTGAAAGTAGCCAATCCAAGAACATTATTTATTTCTCCTATCTACTGATTGGCTGACCCCCTGTGATGCTCCAGTTTTATTCTTCTTAAAGCCCTGTATTTTGATTACTGTAAATGAAATTAATTCATTATTGTATTTACCTGCTTATACTAAAGAAAATGCCTGTGCCTGAATTCCAGTACAGTCTATACAGGGGTAACATTTTACATTCTAGCACTACTGGAGTTCAGTGTAAACTGTAGAGTATGAATACAGGTTTACCTTTACATTTTCTTCAAGGGTAGTGAGTTTAAAATGAAATGAAAGTGTCTTGGCAACATGTTTGCGGGCAAATTTAGGGTTTGCACTATAAAAACAGACATTTTAGGCATTTTTACCACATCACAACAATGCGGTTTTTCACTATACATGGGTTCGCTTGGAACGCGGCGGTATACTGTATATATAAAACATGACATAATGATGTGTAATTTAGAAATGCATTAATTAACAATCTCTGATTTAAAGCACAGACACAGAATGAGTATGTGCTTCTGTAGAAATGAGTATTTTTCATATTGTAATGTTCATTCCTAGTAGGTTTAAAAATGAACAACAACATGCAGGAATTGCACAGTGAACACTTGTGTTGTATGTGTTATTCCTGTTGTGTAATCGGGCAGTATAGGTGCACTGGGAAAAAAAACACACTGCTTTAACTATACACATTCATCTTCTCTCTGGCACTCAAGGCCGCATTGTGTAAAAGTGAAAAAGAAACCCTGCATTGTGCAGCTACCACCACTTGTGGCTTGCCTTGTCCCCACTCTTGTAAGTCCATTGTCGCTCTGTCCCTGGGAGCAAGAGTATGAATATGTAATTTTGTGTGAGCAGAGGCACACATGACCTCAGCTCCGAGGCCTCATCGGATGACCTGCCCCGCAGGGTCAGCTTTGTGACGATGCACAAAGCAGCCATTAGAACACAACCTTGATTTGAGGGACCAAGGGCATTGCCTGACGCTTCCCAAGCCTCCTTATTACCAGTCCAGGGAGAGTGTGTGTTAGAGCTTGGGAGGTTAACCTTGCCCAGACACCTTGTCTGTGCTGCAGGTGTGGCATGGGAAGAGACAGGGCCACGTGCCGCCTGCTGCCATGAGAAAATAGGAGCGTTTAAAAACACAGCAGTGAACAGGCCATGCCAATTAAAATGTCCACAAGCAATTTTAGGATGGTGTGCTGGAAATCAGTGGGTTTCCAAAACAAACAGAAAGGACAGATGCATATTGCGGGGTTGTTATAATTCAGCTTGACTCCGCCAGCATCCGGTTTGAGAGAGATGCTTGTCGTCTCTCCACCAGAGTGTGCAGCAAATCAACAGCTCCCTGGAACAACATCAAAATAACAGCTCCCAATCACCGCATGGAAACCGAAAGCTCAGCGTTTGCGTCCGGCCAGATGTTGACAGGCCCTCTGAATCCCCACTTCTGTGCACTTTCAAAATATGCACACACTGCCAAAGACAGTTAGCACACTATAGCAGCAGGAAGGAACTCCATATTAGGGTAAACCAATGATAGTTCAGGTAAGAATGCAATTCATGGAAACCAGACAAAATACCAGTTTGCACTTTTAATGCCACGTTTTCCACCCAATACATTGAAAACATTTTAGTGAACCCTTGATTTGATGTGGTTGAATATTAGCCTGCATTATGTTTAACCATATAAATACCTTGATTTGTCCAAACAATCAGTAGTCATTAAGACACAATAAAACCTAATGAAACATCCAGTGATTGTTTAGAGGCTTGTTCATATAGTGCGCTCTAATGCAAACTGATGTTGCCACTTCATATGTTGTCCTGTTCTTTTTCCTCAGACCTGTTATCATTAGATGTTGCTCATGCAGCACAGCTTAAGCTTATGTGATAAGGACAGCCTACCTGATTACACCAGGCTTAAATGGATTAGCAACTTAACAACATATGTGTCGTAGTGCACGGGTGGTTAAATAGCAGATTAAAATGTAAATGAGAAACAGAATTAATCAATAATTCAATCAACATTAGTGAAAATAATCATCATTACGTGCATGCAGTGTGCTGACCGGTTACAAAACAGTTTTTTTTGGTGGGGGGGGGTAGGCATAATGTATTTATAGTCCATTTTATTTGTAGTCCAGCAGGCAGGATGCATTTTCCTACTGAAAGAGGCTGACAGTAAGGAATATCTTTGTCATGAAAGGATGTACATGGTCTCTGAAAGTGTTTTAGTAGACGGCATGTTAGTGTCCAAGTAACAGTCATGTGAATTCCAGGGCTCAAGGTTTCCCAGCAGAAATTTGCCCAGAACATCACGCTGACCAGCCTCATGGATCAGTTCTGATACTGTTCAGTTCTGATGTGACCACTGTAGGCACTTTCAGAGGGGAACAGTTGCTAGCATGGGCACTCTGTCTGATCTGTTGCTTTGCAGCCCCATACACAGCCAGCTGTGAAGGACTGTTTGTTCTGATACATTTCAATCGTAGCCAGTATCTACTATATTAACAATTTGTGCTACACTAGATCAGATGGGCTAGCCTTCCCTCCCCTCATGGACCAAAGAGCCTTGGGTGACTTGCTGCCGCTGGTCGGTGTACATATATATATATATATTAGGGCTTTAAGTCTGTCTTAAACATAATTGTTTTAATACTCATATCAACATAGGAGTAGACAAGTATATTTGCTTTGTGTAGATTTATGTTTATTAATTACAGTCAATATTGTAAATGATATTTAAAAAGAACAATCATATAATATATGTATATTATATATATATTAGTGGTGGGCCGTTATCAGCGTTAACGTGCTGTGTTAATGTGAGACTCTTATCGCGCGATTAAAAAAATATCGGCGTTAATCTATTCACAAAGTTGGTTTGGGGCTAGGTCTATACTACGCAAGCTATGATGACTTTCACCTTTATATTTCAGTGCAGATTTACTCTCTTTCTCTCTGTCTGTTTGTCTGTCTGTCTGTCTCTCTTTCTCTCTCTCGTTCGTGACATTTCCGGATCGCGCCCGTTTTAAACCTGTCTCGCTCTCTCTGTTTCTCTCTGTTGCTCTCTCTCTCTGTCGCTCTCTCGTTCATGACTTTTCCGGAGCATGCGGATCGTCTCTCTCACTCTCTGTATCTCTCTCTCTCTCTCTCTCTCTGTCTTTTTCCTGACTTTTATTTTTTGGTGGGGGGGTGGCCTTCAGACCTTCAGCAATGAGCCATTTTAATCTAGATTAATTCCAGGATTACAATGAGATTAATCTAGATTAAAAAAATCTATCTATGCCCACCTCTAA
>JBBPDE010000034.1:6884675-6908178 GCA_037974605.1 Nannopetersius ansorgii | reverse complement strand
CACACACACACACACACACACACACACACACACACACACACACACACACACACACACACACGCCCACACACACACACGCCCACACACACACACACACACAAACACACAGACACATACATATGCATATATTTAGAGCATTGTTTTGCACTGTTCACATGTAATAATGGTCACAACAATCAAAAATATGACCAAATATGCTGAGGGAATAAAATCAAAAATGCTTCAGCAAGAGTAATGATAGAACTAAGTCCATCTATAAGCTGCAGTTTAAGACAATGTACACACAAGCACAGGCGTCAGAACCATTTTTAATATGCGTATGGGGTGTGGGGGGGGGCACTGTTAGGGGTCTGGAACGAGAGTGGGGGGTCAGGGAGAATGCTGTAGCATAGTGTTTTCCCTGGTGGGGGGGGGGAGGTAGACTTGACGTCTTGCGTGTTTCACTCATACAAATTGCTCAGTCGCGAAACTACCGATTTTTAAAAGTTGCCCTCTAATATAATGGTTCAAGTGTACATGCATACAAGGCATCTCAAGCCTGGGATGAGGGGCTGTCCTGGCTCGGACCACCGGGTTGGCTCCTAAATGCTTTAAATTGAGGTGACATTATAGACTTGATGTACATCCAATGATACAGAAATGAATTACAGATAACAATACTCCCATCAACCGTTTCAGCAGTTTTTAAACTGTTCATCAGTTTAGGCAGTGATCCTCGTATCCTCCTTCATTTTACAGAGCCACCAAGTCACCATGTCATGCGTGGAATATCCAATAACCCAGAGAGCTAATAGTTAAAGGCTTATACGCAAAAGTGGTTCTTTTATCGCACTGCTCAGGTGACCCTTTATGCAGCACTTATATCTTCAGGACTGATTCAGATCAAGACAGCCCTTCAAAGTGCCTTCGATGGAGAGTAAACTGTCAGTTTTTGTCACTCAAAAGATAAATATGATCCAGATGCAAAGTGTAGATCCTCTAATGAAAAATATAATTGGTGGTAGTGCACTGCTGATAAGTTAACCCAACATAACACATCAGCGTTCAGGCTGAGAGGTTATCTTTCAGTCAGACAGGTGAAGCTCGGCGAGGGAGTGTGCAGAAACAGGAGCCACTGCAGCACCGACCGTTCAGTCTCAAATCATAATCATTAAAAGGCATAATTTAACAGGGAGCCGACACTGCTTTTATTAGCTGCAGGAAGCAGATGGTGAAGAGCATTTCATCCTGGTTATCTCTCTTTTTCCTTCTCCCTCTCTTTCTCGCTGACTGTCTCTGGGGTAGTTTTTAGGAGATGAAGGAAGGATTAGTAAAAATGAGCAGGAATGGGGTGTTTCGGTGTAACTTCAGCACCAGACAATCTACTCTGTTCTTTCTCTGAGCAGGACGTTAATCGCCTTACTATTATGGCTTCAAAACCCCCAAAAAAAAAAAAAACTAAACTAAAAATACTTCTAATTCAAAAATTATATTATATACTAGTTTTACAGAAATTGTAAGAAATTCAGCCTTTTTTGTGCTCTTCAAGCTGTTCTGGATTCTATTCTACTGGTTGTACTGGCATTACCTTTGAGAGCTGTAAGCTGTAAAACATAGTAAAACATTGCTCTTCCAGGTGCCACAGACAGCACAAGTAGCACAGTCAAAAACACAAGGCTATCACAAGGAGCACAGTAATCATGACTCGGGAACAGACAGGTGGATGTAAAACACAGAAATGCAGTAGCAACATAGACAAACAAGGAATACAACTAGGCAAGAATACAACTAGGGTTGGTGGTGGCCTAGTGGGTAGGATATTTGGCTCTGGACCAAGAGGTCCAGGGAGTCGCTTTAGAAAAAAGCATCTGATAAATGTACAATCTGCTGAGGGAAACAAGGATATTCATGTCAAGGGTCTCCAATCTTCACACTAAGTGCCAAGGTTGCTGCAGGTTTTCACTCCTACACACTTCAGATCATCTACCTAATGACTTGTTTAGGAATAAGTGATTAAACAACTGGGATCAGATGAGCTTCTAGTTGATTTTAGGCAAAACCATATTGGCCCTTTGCTGCTAAGAGTGGAGTTCCCTGATTAATGTAAGTACGAAGGTGTTAAGCAGACCATGAACTGAGAACAGGTGCAGTTGATGAAGAGGAGGAGGTGCCAGGGAAAAGCTGAGGCAGCAGAAGTTGTGGAGTTCTCTACACTAAGAGTAGCATTTTTCTTGCTTTGCTCGAGATGGCTGCCGCCCAGCCCCTGTATCCTTGAAGCGTAGCTTGTGCATGTCCTCTGAAATGAACTTGCTGTGCCCCATGAAATGAAATGCCAACACAACCAGTGGAGGCAGTATATGGCATTGTGATAGACTGAATCAACCATGATAACAGATTCTTCTGTTGTCTGTTTTGATCTTGGTTCAAAATAAACAGTATCAGTGGTCATCTGTGGTCATTTCCACTGTCAACCTCTGTGCTATATCAAAAGAAATAATCAAAGAAGCAATTCTTGTCCGACAAACAAAAATTATGTGGAAAATGCTGCTTGTATAGACATTTTTCTGGGATTTTTTTTTGAGAAATTCCAATCAGGATTTAGAAACTGGCACAGCACTGAATCTGCCCTGTTGAAGGTTCAGAATGACGGATGTCTTGGGTCCAGTTTAATTTTCCCAGTACATCCCCTGTTCCTAACCTCCCACCTGATAAAGGCCATGGAGAGGATCGTCCTCTGCTACCTTCGCAACCAGGTGAGCTCAGCATTGGACACTGGTTTTTGAATTGCAGTTTGCCTATCGATCTAGCATCGAGTGGATGATGCCATCATCTACCTGCTGCACCGTGCCCTGTCTCATCTGGAGGCCCTGTCCTGGGCTGCACACTGGACACCATCGATGAAGTGGCGGACAGAAGGATGCTAGTAAAACTGTCATCCATTATGGATAACTCCTCCCACCCCAAGCACCTCACTGTGGAGACTCTGAGCAGTTCCTTCAGCACATGACTGTTACACCCACAGTGCAAGAAGGAGCGTTTCCGTCGATCATTTCTCCCCAAAGCTATAAGACGTTACAATACATCTGCAGTGACATACACGTTTGTGTATATTACTTGTTCTGCTGTTGTGCATTATTTAAACCATGTGCAATTTTTCAGATTGTCCCCTTACATACACACACACACGTTTGTGTATATTGTTCTGCTGTTGTGCATTATTTAAACCATGTGCAATTTTTTTGACTATCCCCTTCCAATATCCCCTTCCCCTTCCACTGTTCATCCACTTAACTTGCACTGTGAATATGTTGTTTACCTATATTTTTACTTATATTTATACAGCAAGAAATTGTTTATTGTTTTCTATTGATTTGTTTCTTTTGTTCTTATATTGTTACTTTTGATCCTACGGATCCTGTTAAACTGTCTTTCTCACTACTGCTGCTGTTTCTAAGGAATTTCCCCATTGTGGGATTAATAAAGTCAATCTAATCTAATCTAATCTTTTTCCACCATAATGTCTCCTTTCATCTGTATGCAGATGATCTGCAAATCTATCTGCCAGTTCTGCCAAATGCATCAAGTGCACTAGAAACCATCCACAGGTGCTTAAAGAATGTTAAACTCTGTCTAAAAATGATCTTTGTCTAAATGAGAGCAAGACAGAATGCATTGTGTTTACTTTCTCAAAAGCATCAGATAACCAATCAATTGTCCCAGATCTTGATCCGCTGGCCCCTTGCCTCACCAATGTGGTCAGAAATCTTGGTGTGATGTTTGACAAATTAATTAAAATTTGATAAACAGATTGATTCTGTTGTTCAGGTGCACTGACTAACCAATTATGGGTGATTCTAATAGGATCAAACATACATGAGCGAATTGTTTATTTTGTATTATGTGGCACACACTGGACACGAAGGAAAAGTCCATTAGCCTATCATGTAGTGTCTTTAATCTTTAAATGTGCCTTTTTAATGTCTGGTTGCAGACTGCTGCCATTTACAGGAGGTTTTTGAATTGTTTAATGGCTTGTTTGTCTCATTTATGTGACTCTAACATTATGGGGCATTTGAGGCCAATGGAGTTTTCCGGTCAAAATAAAGAACAAACAAAACCTGGCAAACAAGGACATTTAACAAATGGATGTTAATAGATAGCATCTATGCATCCCTCCCAGCCTCACCGCAAAACGCCTTAATTTATCAAATTCTCATTAAACTCACTCAGAGGGTCATGACTAAGGGACACTCACAGGCGACATACGTTATTAATGTGCAAGGCGCTGCTTTAAATTCAGACTGCACAATGTGACATGTTTGCCCTTGGTAGAGAGCGGCTCTCAAGGCTGTTGATTAGGTTCAGATCGCCTCCTTTCATCCACAAGTCTGACTCATCAAGCCTCTTTCATAGACCCCATTCTAAACATGGCCTGTTCACACCTTAAGATACTTTGGACATTAGGAATAATCTTGAGTTGTTTCAGTGATTTGAATGTGCATCATGAACCCATCTTCCCCAAGTACATTCTCTCAGTAATCTCAGTACATTCTCACAGTAATTTACCGTGTTTATCCTCATAGCTCTCATCAAACACGGCAATTCATAGATTCATGAGAAAAGATACACTCCAAAAGCGCCCATATACGCTCACTAGGCTTAATAACATCAGGTTCAATTTGGATAGTGTGATTTCATACTGAACTATGTAAACTGAGTACCATTACGTCCTTTATTGATGTCTCTGCGTCCTTCTCACTCTCTCTTAGGAATGATTAACTGCCTTTATTACTGCTGCTTCATACTTACACAGGCAATGCAGACATATTAAACTGTCACTTCTTCTGTTTTATGATGAAGACAATAACTCTGCAACCGTCTGAATGAAAATTGTCAAACAGTTTAAGTAAGTGTTAGACTGCACGCGTATAGCATAGCATGATCATGCCAGTCGGTATAGGGCAGTTTGTGAGAGGCTGAGTTTATTTATTCAGTAACTTATTACTGGTGCATTTCTGGTGTCTATTCCAACTTATATCTATACAGCTCTGGAAAAAAATATCTTTTATAGGTGCAAGTATTGAACTGAACAGCTTTGCCTTAAAGCATAAGGAAATGACTACACATCAAAATAAGAGAAATTATGTGGTTGTCATACTCATAGAGATAAATAAATTGCATAGGTCTCTTATTTTTTTGAGGGCGCCTTGGCACCATAGCATCATTAGGAAGCGCTCGTCTCTCGGATATGTGGTCCAATTCAGCACCCTGGACAGCTGCCGTACCACTCCGTGGGATGCAGTACTGCCGAACCACCTGCAGTTGTGGCTTATTCTCAGATCACCATCAATGAGGAGGGCTGTGGGTATGAAAGGGCCAGGGAGGAGTAAAAAGGGAAGTGGTGCCGCATCTGGGAAGAGAGAATTCACCCGTGCTCTTCTGTTTCCAGACTCTAGTCCAGAAGAACTCCATAAGGAAAACACTGGAGCCTCCACTCGCTCCAGCCATTTTTTTCTCCAGGATACCAGCCCAAAGAGCAGCAAGCTGGCACACCTCTACACCTCCTACTCTACCTCACTTCCCTACCCTCACCAAACCTCACATTTTTTGTCTTTTTCTCACACTCTCTCACACTCTCTGTTTCTCTCTCACATGCACTCTCAATCATTAGCAATTCTGTTTACCAAAAAGACGGTTCTTCAGCGCAGTGTCACATGATTCGGTCTTGCGTTAGTTTCTCGGAACAGATAGAGGTATTTGCTGCCAAATTCATGATGCGTTTAGAGGATTTTGCCAACATATTGCTATTTCAGTCGAGCCGGAGAGTGCTTTTTTTAAGCAAAATGATCTAATGTACATATACTACATGTGGAGAACATTCACTCAGAATCGTTATCTTATTTTTAATAGAGATGGCATTTAGAGGCTTTTGCATCTGAGCACTTCATATGTATATATACGTATCACACGCAACAGCAAACTTAACAACATGAATCAAGTATCGTAATAAAGAATATCTGACACTCAATTAAAAATGAGTAGCAATAACAGAAGAAATGTTTTCTATTTCAGTGCATAGCTGCAATGGTAAATATCAAAAATATGTAATATTAAAGTTTATCATAGTCTTAGATAATGTTCACAAAGAAGAGTAACTCAGAAGCGCTCAGGATGCACCACTCCACCCTCTAGTGCATTCCAGTCGTTAGCATGCAGCTCAGTATCAATAGCAGATTAAGCCTCTGTGTCTTTACAAAGCGCTTCATTTGCTCCAGATTAAAACCCTGCGTGAAGGAGGGGCCAGGCAAGCTGGCCTGCTAAGAGTAATGCACACTGCCTAAAGCCTATCTCTCTCTCTCTCTCTCTCTCTCTCTCTCTCTCTCTCTCTCACCCTCCTTCTCTCTCACTCTCTCTCTCCCACAACTTCATTGAGGCGCTTAACACATGAGCCTGTACTGCACAGTTCATGTTCACAGCCCCGAAGTTCTCCTGGGGAAAATTGCAGAATGTGAACTGTATCTATACTGTAAAGCTAATGAAGTCCATGTGAGGCAGGTAGGATGAGAATTCAGTGGTTGCGCGTTTGCTGTGAGAATCAAGAACGCCAAGTTCAAAACCGTGCTGTTCCTGAATCTCACAAAAAACACAGAATCCACCACCCCAGAGGGATCAATTAAAAACCATGATGCATAATCTGTCACACACACAGACACAGGCTCACACACACACAGGCGCACACACACACAGGCACACACACACACCCACACAAATGCATACACACAAGTTCAGGATATTCATGAACAGCAGAGCACATGTAGAGCAAGAGAGAGAGACAGAGAGAAAAGAGAGAGAGAGAGAGAGAGAGAGAGAGATAGAGAGACAGACAGAGAGATTAAGAGAGACAGACAGAGAGAGTGAGACAAAGAGAAAGACAGAGAGAGAGAAAGAGAAAGGATGAGAAAGAAAAAGAAAGACATGCGAGCAGGGGAGGAGAAAAACAAGAAATAAGTGTGTGAGAGAGGGAGAGAGAGAGAGAAAAAGAGAAAAACACTGTCACCCCAGTGGAGTCCTCGTAAAGCGGTAGCTCTTTGGAATGCAGAGCAGCAAAAATAAGAAATCAACAGCGATCTAAACAACAGCTACACAAGCCTCCTGACTGTATTTGCATACCGCTGAATTTTTTTTGCTCCCAAAAGAGGTGGGTGACAAGAGATCATCACAAAAAGCTCTAAAAGAATATTTGATGTATTGTTCCTTGAGTGAGGGAAAGGCTCTCTCTTGGTGATCCTGACCGCTGCGTTTGTGGCTCACACTGCAGTAAGTGAGCTGGCCAGTGTGTCGTCAACACTTTCATTCTGACGTGAGACATTCTTTCATATGGCTATCTCTGCCCCCCAACCAGATGATGTAATATGGAGAAACTGCTCTGCTTGTGTCACCAACACGCTGCGCTGATGAATGGTGACAGAATGACAAGTTCAAGCTGAGGCTGATGACACCAAAGCCGCTTTGTGGTCTTCCTATTACCAAATCCATCGCAAAATTATGTAAAATGTTTTAAAGTTAGGAGGCCTTTTTTCCATTTTCTATGAAGCTTCAGTTCCGGCGATGCAACACCAAAGATAGGCTGTACTCATGTGTGTGTGTGTGTGTGTGTGTGTGTGTGTGTGTGTGTTTTCCAGGCAGACAAGACCAGCTCGGTAATTGCTCTAATGCGATGGGTCCAGTCAGAGAGCTCACAGCGCTTTACCCCAACAGACAGAAAAATTAGACAACGAAAAGGTCACAAGTCTGAATTTCATGAGAATGTGGATGATATTTCTGTCACTGCACTGTGGATTTGAATGTGGTTCCAGTCAACAAATTCTGGTGTTATTGCTACAGTACCCACAATGTCATATTAGAACATAACCTGTGTCTGAATGTGTGTGTGTGTGTGTGTGTGTGCGTGTCTGAGTGTGTGTGTGTATGTGTGAATGTGTTTGTGTGTATGTGTGTGTGTGTGTGTGTGTGTGTGTGTCTGTGTGATTGAAATGTGGATCAGATAATTATTTTTCTTTGTCAGCACATTTCAAGTTAAAAGAAAACACCTTGTTTCATTTCCACACTCTTCTCCCTCCTGTTTGTTATGCTGATACTGGAGAAGGAATATTAGCGCTACAGTAAGCGTTGGGAGTAAACGCGAAGCCCGTCCTGCACACAAAGCTTGTTAAAAAATATCCCTGGCAAAATGTTGAGACAACCAATTCTACAAAGTCTGTAAAAGTCTCCCAGGCTGTTTGCTAATTACTTATTAGGAATCTGGAGCACAGAGCTGGGTGAGATGTGCTTGACTGTGATCAAGGAGACGAGCAGATTTTTGCTCTTTTTGTGAAAACAAACAAGCCATCTGCTGACTTTTTTAATGCAGGAAAACTGGACCAAAACACATGTTATACTCAGGCCCAAGGAAGTGCACCAACTTCATTATATAACAGATTCCTTCCAGACAACAAGGCAGAAAACACAGCGAGGAAGTGTTGATACTATTATCGGAGTTTTGCAGAATTAACCACCGCTCCGAAAGGAGCACAACTGGTCTTGGACGGGTAGGAAAGCCTTTCTTCACTCATCGCTGGTGTGTATGCCAGTCAGTGCAGGCATCAGGTAGTTAATGCATCAGAATTGGCAGTTAGCGCCATCAGAGCATGTTCGTTGAGTGCAAGTGGGTGGGGGTGGATAACGTGAACAGGTCTCTCTCTCTCTCTCTCTCTCTCTCTCTCTCTCTTTGTGTTTATATATTTAATAAAATAATCAACCACTTGCTATATATACCTATGTAAATATGTAAAGGTAGATTATTCATTTTTATATAATGTTACATGTAGAATCACAAACAATATGTTTATATTAATTATTTGTTATTCTGTCAGTATTAATCACAATTAATCTATAAAACTCTACACTTGTACAGTCAGATAGCACTTTGTGAACACTAAGTTCTTATGTGGAGTATACTGACAGTCAACTCTGTGCACCTTCATATTCAGCTGCATCTTGTTGGCCCAGTGAAGGTCCTGAGAAAGTGTCTCTAACTCCTCATGCTAATCCAGCGAAAGATTGGAGATGGCAGTGAAGAGGTGAGGCCGAGAGCATATGTGGCACAAACAGCCAAGAGCTCCAGCCATGTGCAGGAGAACGAATCTGACCAGTGCGCTCAAGTGCCCACACTCTCAAGAGCAAACACAGTGTCACTCACACCCACACCAGGCCCTCGGTGGGGAAGGAACTGGAACAGGGACATCCAAGAACACTAGAACTATATGCATCAACAGATCTGTACTAACAGCTCCAGACATTGATTCTGAATGCACTGTTTATATGCACAGATAGATAAAGTACAATAAAGTGAATAAAACATAGTCCAATTTAGACAAGATATGCTAAGCTGCCAATTATTATTTTTAATTAGTTTCTAGTTTACAATTTTAGAGCTTTGCCTCACACCTTCTGTGTTGGAGGTTTGAATATGAGTGCTGGTCTTGTGTGTGTGGTGGCGTGGGTTTCCCAAAAGACATGCATCAGGTGATTTGGGGATTTTAAATTGTCCATAGGTGTGAATTAATGGTGTGTGTGTGGCCTGTGGTGAGCTGATGCCCGGCCAGGGTGAGTCCCTGTCTTGCGCCCATAGACCCCAGGATAGCCTCTGGGTACCAGCGATCCTAGTAAGGATTAAGCGGTTTCAGAACAGTTTCATTTTCTCAGCTATTAATGCACTGTAATTAATTATCGGTTAACAGCAAGGTGCTCCAACTTTACATGCAGCTAGGAATGCTATTTCAGTAAAAGGATATCAAAACACTGCCAGTCACTGTCAAAATAGTTTCACACCGCAGGATTTCATTCTCAACTTCTCCAAATGTATTTACAACAGACGACAAGCACTGCCGCAGGTCATAGACAATAAACATTTTGCTCCTTAGAACTCCGAGTGTATCAGTAAACTCTGATTTTAGTAAATATAACCCGTGCGGAACTGTCTAGAACCGGTGTTTACCCTCAGAACTCAGAGTGTATCAGTAAACTCTGATTTCAGTAACTATAAATGGTCTAGAACCGGTGTTTGTTTTCCACTACACTCGTTGTTTTCTGCTCTGTCTGTTGGTGTGCCGCCACTCGGTCGCTCTCCAGGGCCCCTCCCTCTGCGGGTTTTCCCCACCCACTTGTGGGCAGAAACTGTCCTAAAATGTGTTCATTTCTGTTCTTTATATTCATTGACTCTATTTTTAAAACTCCAATAGCGTTTTGTATTATTATTACATGTTGTTAAATTACAATAACTTTGGTTCTACGTGACACAGGAACACCAAACATGACGGCTGACATCTCAAGTATCAACACTAACTGGGGGAACTTCCACATAAGGAGTTGTTTTACCATTTGTTCACTTCTAAGAGCTAAGAAACAGGGCTGCTCAATCTAATCATTAAGCTTTTACAATACTGAGACTGTAGAAAGTTGCCAGTCACTGAATGCATTATTGTGGACTGGGACCTTCCTGACCAATCACAGGTCTTCTTTGTGAGTCTGGATAAATAACAGCTTTTACATGATCCAATAACACGAATCATGTTGGTCAAAAAGTAATGATTCCCATATTTAACCACATTCAAAATTTTACCTATACACCTATACACCAAACTGGATTTGCTGTGAACTTGTTCATTCATGTTCCAAGTCACTTTGGTTACATCACCATGTCCCAGAGGTCAAGAAAAATAATATTAACCAGTGATATCAATAGTGGTTTCATCTACGTCTCATACCGCCCCAAGTTATCATCAAGGGAAAATGTTCAGCTAGCTCAGACCATCGCTGGCACTGTGTTTCAGTCAGTACAGATGGAAGAGGCATGATAACTTTCCCTTTATGTTGACTCTAATGTGGTTGATTGCTAAAGTCTGTAAGTACAAATACTCCTGGTTAAAAATCAACATGATGCCTGCTTGGTACAGATTCCATTAGGACAATAATAATTATTTTAAAGCACAGTTATTATTTATTTGTGGAATTTAACAAATTGGAAAAACATGAAATGTTTTGTCATTACTTAGTAAAATCCCCCTTGGCTGAAATCACAGACTCCAGTATTTCTGTTATTTTAAGATTTCCAGTTCTCCTTCTGAAACACTTCAGAAGCTTTCATTTGCTTTCTTGCACACACACCATGTTTATTATCTATTCACAGATTTTCAGGAATATATAATACTTTTATATATAATATATAAAAGTTAGGGTCTTTTATATATTATGTTATATATAACTTAGGGTCTGAACCTAACTTCTCAATGACACCAGTGGTGAATTTAGATTAAGATTAAGAGTCTAGATTAAGTATTTAGGGTTGTTGCACAAGATTTAAAATCAATTGAAAACCTAAATAAAACCAACATCTATTAACACACTTAGATATGGTGTATATTCATGTCTAGTTAGATTCACAGTTTGGTTTGGGGCTGGCCAATAATACCAGTAAATTGTTTTACTAGTTTTGGAATAATTTCATATTGATCTGTGTTAATTTAACATTCTTGATCACAGACATGATCTTTTTTTGACTATTTCTTCGAAACCACCACTTCACAGTATAAAGAAATTACAGAAAATGCATAACTATGTGTCACATTTAAGTTTTTGATTCAAATTGTGTAATAACTTCTTCTCACATTATCAAAACCTATTTGCATGCAACAGTACATTGCAAAAAGTTGAGTTGATTCCTTATCATTGTTTGCAAAGCGGTTGAAACAGGTTGAAATGCCATGAGATGGAGAAAGTCCCTAACCCTAACCCTAACCAGTCACCAGTTAGCGCAGATACTGGTGGTGTTCCGCACTGCGTATTAAAATACATAAGGTATTGAAGCGATGCCGTAAATCATGACACTGTATATCGTGATGGCTGCATGAAAAGTTGTTAGATCGTGTTGGCCCACACATTCACAACCTTCCTGACGTACATACTTCTGAACACAAAAACACAAGCCGCTAAAAGTTCTGCACTGTCAGCCGATTCCATTATCACAGGCCTGTCTGGCTGGGTGCAGGCTGTGCTTGCTCCTGCTGCTGCCAGGGAGCTCATCCGCCACTAATGAAGCCGGACTGCAGGATGGCATTATCTCTCTCACTTCTGCATACCGCAGGGCTGCGTTAGCTCTCGCCGGGCCTCGCTGCGGAGCACCAGCCCCGTCCAGTGTGGGCACGTCTGGGCCCAAACTTGCCGACAGCATGCAAACTATCGCTAGTGATATTCTGCCAAGACACTTCATTAAACATTAGCCAGCTGTTGCGGTGAGCATGGCCACTGCCTTCAGAGAACAGATAAGCTGTGGAGAAACTGTAGGAGGTGCAATAACAGACCTCTCTGTGCCCCCAAGACTCACGTTTCAGATTGTTGAGACCGCTGAAGCCAGCACAGCTTTTTGCTCCACTATAGCACGGTATTATTTCTCTGGAGAGTTTGTGTTCTCTCCGTAATATCAGAAAACAGTTTTCCTCTGTGTACAAAGAAAGAGAAAATCATAGGATGTTCATTAAGGTTAAAAGCAGTCATTTTTTTTTCTATCAACCTTACTGCACCCAGTACAGTAAAAAGTTTGGATGCTTTAAAGTCTGAACTAGTTAAAAAAAATGTGAACAATTATGGCTTATGAGTAAACAAGTGGGAGGAAATGAATGAACTCATGAAAGGTGACTCACAAAGGCGTTTACATGGATTGTTAATGAGCCACGCAACAATAGGCTCAATGCACTACCAGATGCTACAAATAACTAAAATAAAGTGATTTATACCATGCAAGTCTTTTTTTTTTGTTGTTGTTTTTTATGACCTTGTTGTATTTGCCCATGCATTCAGTTCATTGGTGGAAAATAATTGGTTACAACCAGCAAATTTACACACATCTACTTACAACAGAAGTTTAGCGATGCCCATTCATAATGAAGTTATAAGGAGAGTTTCATTTGGTTTGAACGACGCACAAAACAAGGCAACCAATCAAAACAGACGTCATTTACATAAACCAGTATTAATCTTACGGACACAGGGTTAAGTTTAAATCACTTAAATTGTTTGAGATACAAACCAGCATCAAATAAAATTGGAGAAGCTGAGCTTTCTGGTATCATGGCAGGTGCAGTTCTGCATGTGTTATTTTCATTAAAAAATCCATAGATTCTGCAGAGTCATCTGTTTCACCTGCTCATTAGACAGCAACCCACATACATCAGCATTCAGCTGCCATTTTTTCCACTTTTTTTTTTTTTTTTTTCAGATTTCATTCCAGGCTTCGAGTCTAAAGTCGGGTGATGTAAAACTACGACTACTTTTAAGGGCAGTAGAATGCCATTAAGGCTAGAGAAATTTAATCACATACATATGATTAATTGTAAAATACACAGGTCACCAAAAATGTAATCATCAGAAACCACAAGACACTTTTTTAAACCAGTTTTTAATGCTGATTTCAGATCAGTTTTTTCAGTAACATCAACTGAATTATGAGTAATATTAGATTTGCAATATAGACTTATATTAGACTTGCATGCGTTTTTTATTAAAACACACAGGCACCAATCAAGAACTGTTTCAATATTTTCAGTGAAGTCAGACAGGCCACACTGTGGCATAGATATAATGATCAGTGTCAGACAGCTACCATTGTTTCTTCACTCAGCATATGATTATTATATACTAATTATACCAACCATCATGCAGTATAGAACTAGCTTAATCACAAAAACCCACATAAACTTATCTCTGATGATTTTGACCTGTTGACCTGTAATTTGAGGGGGTAGCGTAATTTTTTTTAATTTGTTGACTTAGGTTGTGGTAGGAGTGAGCCTGGACTGTTGCTCTCGCTCCATCTTCACATTATTATTTTTGATTTACAGAGCTATTCATAAAACATTTGAAGCTGTAACTCTGCATGCCCAGGCCTAACAGCGGCCCTGTGAAAACCCACACAAATATCACACTGAAGTGAATCACAAGGAGCAAGAACACGAAAAAAAAGTTAGATGTGGGCCCTTTAATATCCCAACATTCTCCATTAGCACAGGCTTAATTCTGTAGCACATTCACACAGGGTAGCATGAGCAAGATCAAATGTGACTTCAAGAATTTGAGCCAGATCATTACCATCAGCCATGTATGTGCACTGGATGTGGTTCAGGAGCGTCTCTAACTAAATTCCGAGATGCCTGTACCATCTTATCCAGATCAAAAAGTTGAAGAACAAACTGAACTAATGAAAGCATCCACTCTGTTTCCAATATAATTCTCCCTTTGCCCCCAACCCCACCCTCTGTCTGCCTGCCTCTATTTCTCTCTCACTCTCTCTTCTTCTCTGTAGTGTGCATCGTTGTGTGCCCGGCTCTATTATAACAGATTTAATTTCAAGGATGTTGTCAGTGGGGTGGAAATGACATAGTGATCCTCCATTATCTGTCTTTTCTTGTTCATCATGCACATTGCTTTCTGCGGCATCGATTGTGGCCACTGGATTTTGTCATTAAATCCATCTTGCTGAGAAGAGGAATGGTTTGTGTATGGATAGTCCTTGCCTCTGCCATCAATGGAGCCACTGGCGATGAAATCAATAAGCAAAGCACACTTTTGTAGACGTTATTCTACTGCGTGGGACAAACCGTGACATCTCCACGCTTTTAAACACGAAGCTAATGAGCTCCTGCTGACCCGAATAAGTTGACTTTTTGAACCAGCAACTTTTTTTTGCACGCATGTCAAATGTATGTGGAATCTATAGCAGTGGGGTTTTATCAGTTATCATTTACATTTACATTTACGGCATTTCGCTGACGCTCTTATCCAGAGCGACATACATCAGTGCTTAAGAATTCCATGACTGTTTCTTACCTCAAAAACAGCTTAAATCTAAGTCAACTATTTAACCAAGATACTGCAGTCAGAGCATCTATACAACAACTGTCACATAATAACTAGCCAACGCCTAACCCAACAATACATAAGCCATAGAGAAGAACAGAAGTCAAGGAATTTTTTTTTGCTGCCTAGTCTTAATCTTTAACAAAGCAGTCAGTCACTTTTTCACATGAGGAAAGTTCAAATGCACCAAGTGTTTCACCCAGTCGTGCCGCTGAAATATACTGGGACTTTAGTCTTATTTGTTCAGTAGTGGGTGAGCACTGTTAAGAGAAAGAGTTTTTATTAATCATTTTCCCACATCTCACCGATCCACATTCTACCACACTCTGAGAATCAATAATGCATACTTGTTTGAGCCACACTGATTCTGTTTGAGCATAATTTCACATGGCACTATGTAAATAACAGGTCTGGATACTCTGGAGCAGCTGATTAACTGGCCTGATTAATACAAACAAACGTCTGGGAGAGAACACGCCACTTCCACCAAGCTCATTTACCCTGGAAACATCATTTTAGAGTGATCTGTGCACAATGTGAGGGGGAAAGAAAACAACATCCTGTCTGTTCGCACTGCATGTCACATTTCTGAGATGGATCTTTAGTGCCACCAAATGGATTTTGAGCACTGCTACAGCTTTTTTGCCTCCTTTTCAGGGCATTTCAGATACAATTAAAAATGGTAGCCCCAGGTCTTCAAACAGATCCATAAAAAAAAAACCAGCACAGCGTCTTCGTTTATCTTTTTTTATTCGCTAGCTGAGAGAATCACCGGACGTCTGAGAGTAGATCTTGGGACAATGACTCTTGTAATACAGGACAAAGCAAATAATGAGCAGCTCTAAATCCTTTGTCTTGCGCCTGAACTTTGGCTTTCGCTCAGCAATGGTCCAATTCATCCCCAGACATGCTCACTTTTAATTAGCGAGTCCCAGAGGGGCCTTTATCAGTTCTGTGCCGGGTCCTTAATGAGCTCTTATTAAGCCATACACTAAAGGGCCTCTCTCGCTCACTCTCTCTCTGACACACACACACACACACACACACACACACACACACCTATAAGAAACCACTGATTACCCTGGCTCACACTTATTTAAAATGCCAGGCCTTCAGTGAACCCACCCATTCAGAACAATTCTACATTTCGCCCCTTGATGAGGGAAAATTTAGCTTGGCTGTACTTACTAAGAAAATGGCCAAGGCTGGATGACTCATTTAATCCCTATCATTTCTTTTCCCTTGCGCTCATTCAATCTTTCGACTCAATTATTTTTGAATCAGCAATTTTTTTATAAAGACCAAGATTTCCACAATGGTTGTGGAATTACTTAGCCTGGCCAGGCCTCAGAAGACATCACTCGGCGAAGGTGAAAGATAATAAGAAATCAAGTCGGGATGAGACTTCTTCGTACCGCATAATCCATACAAATATGAGGAGCGTGACATATGATTGGGCGAGTGAAAGTCTACATCAAATCAATCACAGTATTCCATTACAGCAATATCGCAAGTGCAAAATTAGGCCACTCAACACATGGCAACTTGCTGACCGTCTTGGTGGCATGGACCCTTAAGGTAATGAAATGCTGATTGAAAAAGGTGTGAATTAAAAAGCTTTTCCCTGCAGAAAAGCAGAATGAGTGAGGAGTAAGGGAGTTAGGGAGAAAGAGAGACGGGGGAAAAAGGCAGAGGGAGGGAAAACACTGGACTGTGACGTCCTTGTGTGTCAGCTAGCCGCTAGTGCTGATAGATGCTAATAGTTTTCACTCCACTGAGCTCCACAGGCAGAGGCTCCCACACCAACCCTCCATTAATACAGCTGATCTCTCCTACACACACACAAACACACCCTCCACCCTCCATTAATGCACCCAATCTCACAGGATCCAGAAACCGATACAAATCGTCCCACAGCACCATAAAACACACCGACAACACACTCCCATTCGCGTGCAAACACAAGGGCTGCACAATCGGGCACACAATTAACAACAAATCATTATCATGACACTGATCTTTGCAACACTGAGTTTTATTAACTGACAATTAACTGCGATTTAGACCCCACAGTGGTGCAGTTGCCTCACACCTCCAGGGCTGGGGGTTCGAATACAGGTCCTGGTGTGTGTGTGTCTCTGTGTGTGAGTGTGTGTGTGTGTGTGTGTGTGTGTGTGTGTGTGTGTGTGTGTGTGTGTGTGTAGTTTGCATGTTCTGCTGGTGGAGGCCTAGGTTTCCTTCGGGGTCTCTGGTTTCTCCCACAGTCCAAAGACGTGTGTTGGGTGAATTGGGGGTTCTATATTTGACCCGAGATGTGAGTGAATGGGATGTGTGTGTGTGTGTGTGTGTGTGTGTGTGTGTGTGTGTGAGAGAGTGAATGTTGTGTGCACCCTGCGGTGGGCTGGTGCCACGCCCAGGGTGAGTCCCTGCCTCGTCCCCGTAGACCACAGGATAGGCTCCGTGACCTTAGTTAGGATTAAGCGGCTACAGAAAGTGAATAAATAACGGCCATTTAAACGTTTGGAATTTACAATAACATAATTTATCAGACGCTTTTATCCAAAGCAACTTTCATTCTCTAACTACAGGGGACAGTCTCCCTGGAGCAACTTAGGGTTAAGGGTCTTGCTCAGGAACCCAGTGGTGGTCCTGAAGGTAGGATTCAAACCCATGACCTTTTGGTCCGGAGGCAAGTATCCTACCTACTGAGCTACCTCCATTTGTTGTATGCCTATAACAATTAAAATGCTCTGAACCAGAGGCTCTCAAGCCTATTACAAGTGTGCTCTAAACACACCTTTTCCTTTGTTGCAATAAGATATCTTTTAGTGTTTCACCTTTGTTTTGTTTGTTTAATCGACTGATATCATTTGAGAACTGCTGAACGAAATGACAGCAACAGACAGATGTTAGAGTTGACCCATCTTTCAAACTGATATTTGATGATTTATTTATTATCCTCCTGAAGAGCAGACCGTCTGAGCAACACTGCGCAGCTGCCCTAAAATAGTTTTTTTCTCTTCAGTTTTCTGCATTTGTAACCCTAGATCAATTAAGTTTGTACTCTGTGTAAGGCTAAACTACATAGATGCAGCTAATTAGTGCATTTTATGAGTGTTTATGCATCGCCGTTGATGAATTTAGCCACTGGTCCACAAGCTCCATATCAGTGCGTCTCTTACTACGGTGTGATTTGATTCCCCCAGCATGCAGTCACCCTCCCACTCATTATGCCACACAGTAACCGCTCCTTTAATACAACTCGACTGTTGCTGGTCCTCATACGTCTCTTTAAACTACCATAACATTATTGCACTGTTTTGCTCCCTATGCTTTGTGTTGACCTGTGGATGAGAGGGAAGCCTGAGTCATTGTGTTAACACAACTGCCACTGCGCATTATCCTCCACTAACCTGAATCCTCCCGCCGCTCCGCTTTCATAACCACATCTCCAGCCTAGGGTTTCTCCTTCACCCACGTTTCACTGGTCATTCAAAACCATCCAGGCTTTCAAAGGATGAGTCAGAGCAGCAGTGCCTCACACTTTCGCACTGTGACCCCTGTTTAAAATGTGTACATGGCACAAAAGATGTTGACTCAGTCCTATAACAGCCCTTTTCTGCCACAGTGCACATCATTTAAGGTTGTTGTTTTGTAATTTGTAATGGCTGCCCATTTTAAAGAAGCAGACCCAGATTAGAGCGAGACCAGATAGCATTCTATAGACTACGAATAGAACTGTTGTTGGTGTTTCTAAATTCTTTAAATACTTCTTCTAAAAGTCACCCGTGGAAATAATACGTACACTTGACAAACAACTATATTTTTAATTATTTTTGATGCTGCAGTTAAAAATGTAATAACAGTCAATGATGCAATAATGTCAGCTGCATGCGCACTCTATGTTGTTGTAGAAGCCACAATTAAAGCCCCTTTCTCAAATGCACCGTTTGTAAGTTATAGACACAAATGTATGCTACAGAGAGTTGACTGGAGGACAGAGGAGCTACAGGCTCATCTGTATGTGAGACAGACCATCACTGAGGCAGTGGCAGAGTCTCATCTACTGCCAGAACTCACCACAACAAACAGGTTTGAAGATCTGAGCTCTTAGTATATATGCACATGGATATAAGTAAGTGTGTGTGTGTGTGTGTGTGTGTGTGTGTGTGTGTGTGTGTGTGTGTGTGTAACCATATATATATATATATAAGAATGTTTATATCTACATTACAATTCTGTATACAGGACTGTTTTATAGTGTATTGTTACTGGCTCACTATAGTATTCATTGCCCCCTATAGTATTTTATTTTTAAGTGAAGTAAACCAGGACGACGACATTACGTCTCATTGTGTACTATGTATATGGCTGCGATGACAATAAAAGCTTTACTTACTTACTTATTTACTAGTTTTAGTGTCACCAGAGAGTGCTTCTTGGACAGGTATAACAATATTTGAAATAATGTATCGAACATGTTGTGCACTGCAACTAATGGACAGCATTAATTAGTTCATACCCTCTTCAGTTACAAGTGCATGATGATTTAGACATATAGTTTACATGACGCCAACATTTGCGATATAAGCATCCATTATTTGTTTCATCTGCCAAACTATCCCTTTAAGAAAGCACAGCTCGTTGATTAAATACTAGTGAATCCCTGATTTATGACTAAGGAACCATAGACAAACAAATGGCACTTGCCATCCATGTCCCAGGTGTTGATGATATTCCAGCTAGATGTGGTCCTCACTCCTCACTTATTATGTGCACATGTCAATATTTCTTATATACAACTGATCTCTACTAAGTGCAATTAAGCACTCCGAACTACCATCTGTGTTGATAGATTTTACTTAACTGTGTTACTTATATATAGTATTTATATCCAGCATTAATCTATACTGTATTTTCATACTCAGGTTATTTCTAACGATTTGTATTTAGATTTACTTAGTCTTTATATTTTGTCAGGACTGTCTTTCCTACAGGATCAATAGCTTTTTTATTCTGATAATATATTCTGTTATTACACGTACCTGATCAGTGAATATCACTACAGGACCGAAGCTTTAACACTTACAGTGTGTTGGCTTCATCTTTTGATTATGGGGACTTAAATGTACATGGATAGTTGCTGTTTTTTTTCTGACAATTTATCAAATGCATCCATCAAACTTTCAAGAGGAAAAGAAAGATCAGAAAAAAAGCTCATCCCAGAGAAAACACTCATTCACCAATCTGTAGGTTTCAGCACTAAAAGATATAAAGTCTTAGACACATTTTCATTGTTCTTAGTGCCATTAGAGGGATGCTTGCCCAAGTACACATTGCCTTTCTAACAAAAGGCTATTTGTAAGGGTGACATCAGGCTTATGCCAGCTTTAACTCATTTCAGAACCGTCCAATAAGGAAAAGGGAGACATTCTCGTGAAGCACCAGAAAACATTTACCAATTATTCATGTCTATTTTGTATCTGCGAAGGATTTGAGGTTGCGAGACCAAAATTCTTTGTAGATTAAAACGGGTTGTCCTAGAGCACTGAATGTGTCACTGCTCACTGGCAGCAGATTCCGTGCCTTGACAACTAATGACGCATGACGCAAAGCAGTCGACAAAGCTGCTAATAGAAGAATGGCATGGGATGACACACAGCTCATAGCTACAAATGGCTGGCTGTCACTCATGGATGAAGCAAACATAATGTCATCATGTTCTAACATCACACGCCTATGGGCAGAGAATTTTTATCATATGATGTGGCAAGCAGCACACAGGAGGATAAAATGCATCGCACTGTATGCGTAAAAGTCTGTCACCGCTTTCTTTGATATCACCTCTTACGAGGTCACATGCAATGACTTTCTAAGACTGCAATTACTACAAAGTTTGATGCAGTTTAAGTGATAGACAGCTGTCGATTGCGCCATTTGTATTTTTACACACGAACGGCAGAAGTTAAATTTAATAAAGCTTTCGGAGCAGAGTTGGCCGGATCGGAGTGAGTCTAAATTCTCAGCATCTTCAATCAACTCTCAGTCTCCTTCATCAGCAACAAAGCACAGCAGGACACCTTCTCTAGCCATTTCTGCTCAAGCCTTACTAACAAACTGACAGTCCAAATCAGTCTCTCTCTCTCTCTCTCTCTCTCTCTCTCTCTCAGTCTGAAACACTTCTTTATTCAGGAGCCTTTGCTGTATCTCTCTCTCGTCCACACACTCTCTCTCTCTTTCTCTCACATATACATATTTGCATCGATCCTCTGACAGAATGATGCATGTGCCATTAAGGGCCAGAGGAAGCATGAGATTTCCCATTAACTAAAGCTGGGAGAGGACAAGAGCTGATAATATGGAAACAGAAAGGTGAGTGCACACTGCACTATTAGCCTGACCATCGCCCTCTAAGTGCACGCGAGTACACGCGCTGTTGCTAGGAGACCAAAGAGCGTTTGTAAAACCCGCATGGAAAGGCTGAAGCTTCTTGATTCCTAGCAACTCTCCACGTGCGGAAGTTTCCGGAAATCAGCTTCACTGACTGCCAAGATGCTGATCAAACACAGCTGATCTCCATGGTAGCTTGGCTTCAGGATATTGACAGAAGTAGAGAAAAGATTACTCTGGTTGCATGACAAGATTCACGAAAGCTTCACAGCTGAGACAGCTGAGGTGGGTGCGACAACAGAGAAATGAAAACTGGAGAAAATACCCCAAACAGAATATTAGTAGAAGTGAAGATCAACACTCAAAAGAACAAAATGAGCACAGCTGAGTAGCGAAACCTTCATTTTGTTAATTTAACCATTCCCATTAATAAATTATTATTTCAAGCAAACTCTTGGGAAGTTAAAATATGTTTAATTGTATAATAAGACATTGTCAGAGGCAATGAGACAAAGCATGCAACACGCAGCGTTTGAAAGAAATAGCTGTTACAGGACGGAGTGATCTATTTGTGAGATTTATTTGAACGGCATGAAGGTTAACATGAGCATAACGGATTTCTTGCGTACCACAGGGGGTTTTAAGGCAGAAAAATCGCAACATAATTATATTTGTCATTTGTTTGCAAACTTTCACAGACACTGTGAACTCTCTCACTAATCATGGTTACCTCCAGGGTTGGAATGTCGACACCCAAGACTGATTGGCTGTGTCTAAGCAACTAGAACATTTTGGCAAGCCTCAAAATAAGCCATTTGTCTTCTGCTTCACAAAAAGCACCCCAAACACCACACTAACAACCTTGCAAAGCCTCCCCACTCCAAAAAAACTGTAATTCTTGGAGAGGAAGACAAAGGAAAAGTCGTTTTCATACATTCCCTGCAAGATATACTAGGAGAGACTGATAGATAAGCAAAGGATGTCTTAAAGTCACTAAATTCTGTGAAAATGCTGTCTTGCTATGTGAAATGATCTTATATCATTATATCATATATATTATGATATATATCTCATTATCTGATTGTTCTATGAAAATGAATAAGCACAAATTTCATCTAGTGATGCCAGACAGCAGTTAGACTCTATTAAACCTTTTAGTACGCTATAGTACCCTTTTTGCAAAGAGTAAAGATTTAAGATTCTTTGCATTATGTCTCTCCTTCTATTCTCCCCCATGTTTTACTGTGAACTCCTTGATAAAAATGTACCATATTGTTGATAGAGGCTGATATTGGTTGCAAATTCTTTTGCTACTTGCACTGAAAATCATTTCTTAGCAAAAGTTTGTTGGCCGCTAAATCATCCCGAGCGCTTTGCAACATTTCACCCTGTTTAGAGTGCATTTATATGCATTATTTAAGAGGTATGTTTTGGTTGCACTTTTTCCGAGGGCTAAGCTGCTTACCTTCTCCAGCCCCGCGTGAGCATCACAGACGCGTGAAGAGATTATCCGGCAGCTACTGACAGGGATTCCACTCATAATAGCTCCTGTCGTGTCTACGAGTTATGACGAGGTCACCTCAACATATAATCCTGTGCTTCAAAGACATTATTTACTCAACAATAATTACACAAACATACCGCAGAGTGCCGAAGCCCAAAGGATGATGAGTTCTTAGCGTAAAAAGAAATGCACGGCCTATGCGGCTTGTTCAGACAAACCAATTCTGTCTTCTAGAGGCAAAGGATTAAGAACAGCTGAAGAGGTGACCACTGTCTGACACTGACAAGTGCCTGGATATCCGTCTGAGTGAACAGAGTCTAGTAAGAGGAAGAGAAGGCACCACATATTGCATCAGCTCTGCAAAAACGCAGCTGTTTCTGCTCTAGTCTGTTATTTCTCAGTGAAGTCACTGCGTTTATTATACAACTCTGGGAAAAAAAATGAGAGCACTGCAAAAATGTTCAGGTTCTCAGGTTTTATCTTTTATAGGTGCAAGTATTGAACTAAGCAGCTTTGCCTTAGTTTTTAAGAACTGCTGACAATATTTCTACTCATTTCCAAATAAAATATTGTTTGTTAAAGCATCATTTTAAAGGAAATTACAAAACATCAGAATAAGAGAAATGATGCAGCGTTTACAGAACTTGAATAATTCAAAGAAAACTAATCTCTGGTTCTCTC
>JBBPDE010000034.1:6838730-6850947 GCA_037974605.1 Nannopetersius ansorgii | reverse complement strand
ACACACACACACACACACACACACACACACAAACACACACACACACACACACACACACACACACACACACACACACTGCACCCTTACAAAATTGATGAAACAATTAAACAAAAGGAAGCATGTCCGCCGAGTCAAAGGAATGGCATTTCAATGCCATTATAATCTGATAAAAGGGGAAACAAGATGATGTTATGAAAGAAGCTCAGGATTCAACATTTTTGTCATTTGTGTGTATGCCACCACTGTAATACAGCTTTGACATTTACATCAAGATTTCCCATCAGCCCTGAGCCTGCTTCTCTGTGTCCTAGATTCATACAAAGAAAATGCACGCAGGGAGCTCTTCAGACCATGGAGCTCGTCCTTGCCTCGCATTCAGTCTCTCCAGCTAATTCACTGACCAAACTGCTATTTGCATCAAAAGCGCTTCCATTGACACTTCTTGTTTATTTTTAAAACTTAAAAGTGCTATTGTCATTGTCATTTACTTGTAGGTTGCCTGTAATGCCTGGAATTTAACAAGGATACTATCCAGATTGTTCTGTCTTACGTAGGTGGATCGTCACAATAACAGAATTTTTAATTCTGTCACAGTATAGTAGCACAACACTAGAATTTAAACAAATAAGACACCGCATCAAAAAAACGAGGCATATTCTGATTAGTCTGCAGGCAGACTGTTGCATGAATATAGTGTTAAAAGTAATAGTAAGCAGGATTTTTGATGCATCATGCAACACTTCTTTGAAAAAGGCACAATGGAAAATGCAGAAACCGTTCTCAGAAGTAACTGTTGCATCAGTACTAAACTCAAACACCAGCAAAGAAATCACGTCCCCTGTTGGACTTGTTTAAACACTCCCTCGCAAACTTTGCTTGGCAACTCCGAAATGTGCAGTGCAAGTGGCCACGAGGGGATGTGAGATTTTTATTCATTAGCGAAGCGCTTGCCTACGGTAACCATGATGAGCCAATTAGCTAGCTAATCAAACTCTGCAATGCAAATATATTTTTAGATGTATGAGCACAACATACGAACATTTGCAATAATAATTTACTTAAACGTGCTACTATGTGAGGCAGCTGGTGGCCTAGTGGTTAGAGAGTTGCCCTGGTGATCAGAAGGTTGTGGGTTTGAATCCCAGGACTGTTTACATTTTTTACCCTGAATTTGTTTTGCTCCTTGTTTTAATTTTAGATTTGTGTTTTTCATTGGTGTTTTACAAAATTTACGATTTGTGTTCTTAAATTGAAAATTGTACTTAGGTATGTACTTTACTTGTACTTATATTTGTATTTTTTATGTTTCATTTAAATTTGTACTTATTTTTTAATGCATAGTCATAAAAAGGTGTCAGTTCAGGATAGATTTCACTGTTTGTTGTACTTGCATAACTATGTGACAAATAAAGAATCTTGAATCTTGATCTTGAATCTAGTGGCACCATTGAGGTACCACTGAGCAATGTGCCACCCCCACACGCTGCTCCCGGGTGCCCCCCATGGTGGGAGCCCCGTGCTTAACTTGGAGAAAAGGTTAAATGCAGAGAAACAATTTTGCATTGTTCACTCTGTGTACTGTGTTAATGCGTGACTATAAGGGACCTCTTTTCTTTACTTACCTAAGTAAAGGTTTTCTGGTGTTTTTCAACTGTTATTGTCAATACCTGTCACTCCCTTGCATACATGTATGTATGTGTGTATGTGTGTGTGTGTCTACAGTGTTCTTATATTTACTTATATATCCACTCTGTATACATACATACAACTTGCCTAAGTCTACATTTACTTTAAATATACTTAACATATACATATATCTATATATTTTACAATACAGATGTCCATATACTGTTGGTATAGTATTTTATTCTAAATTTATTGGGGGGGGGGCAAATTTCCTAATAAGGGTTGTCTTATCTTATCTTATCTCATCTTTTCTTATCTCTTAACACTGATGTAAAGATGTCACACAACCTGTTACCATGACAGTTGTCATTACCTGTAACTGTCAAGACAGATTCTATATTGTTTGATGTCATGACTTCAAACTATCATGTGACATAGACCGCCATTACAGCAAATATTGTTTAATTAACCTTAGCTAGCTTACCAAGTCAGCAGAGTAATGTATCCGTCATGTATAGTCATTTTTTTACTTTTGCAGTATTCAGTATTTCCTTGTTTTGTATACAGATCTTTGTCCACCTTCTGGACTCTGAAAGGGAATGAATGCATCAGATTGCAATCACTGTTCTGCTGCTGATTTATACTGTATTATAATATATTTATATTGTTTCATCTAAAGAGTTCATACTGAAATGAGGCTCCCAAGAGGTCACTTTAAAAGATGTATTGAAACAGTGTGTTGTACATATCCTTCTCATTATTTTTGAAGGAATACAACAAGAGGGAAAAGCAAATGACTAGCTATTACCACCATCTATGAAATGTTTAGCCTGCTGGCTTATTATTATGCAGTTCAGTTGCTTATCCTACTTAAATTTGATGTTCCTCAACAACAGTAAACTCACTGCCCCCAAACCTTTCAGTCATGCCTTCTGAGAAAGCACTTCTTCCATCGGATATACGGACTCCACTTTAGGTAAAATGATTAGGTGTTTGGGGAGGCCATTATGAAAAGAGCCTAGCAGTGCTGCTGTCCAGTGCATGCTAATGCTGCTAAAAGAAGAAGCATTTTACCTTTTTCTACGTTTCCGAGAGGATCGCAAATCCAACAATAGGACACAGACCACAGGATGCAGTTCACTCCAGAAAGACTCTGAGCATTATTTCATTAGTGCAGAGTGACGTGAAAACATTTGTTTCTTTTACTATCCATCCCCATTTGACTGAACATTAGAAAGCTAATTGAGGGAGTGCTTCTCTCAGTCAAATTCAGTAGGCGTTTAGCATGTGATTAACATTATGATTATGGAACATTACGACAGTATAGAACAAATACTTTGTGAGACTGCCCTGGAATATTGACAATAAAAAAATAGACACTGCTGATTTATTAGTTATACTCTAAGAAAAAGAGTAACTCTCTGTGAGTCCAAACATGAGTGATATGTATAGGCCGCTGGTCTTGCTGCAGCCAGAGCTGATTTTAGTTGCTACACCCCACTGCTTAGATGTAGCCTCTGTCCTAAGCTGTAAAACTCCTTCAGAGAGATGAATAATAGCACAGCTACCCAAAGCAGAAAGAAAAAGGAGAAAAAAAGGAAAAGATCCCCCTCTGTAGTGTTGGGAGATAGGACCTAAAATGAAAGTGTTTCTATGATACTTGTTAAGCATCACAATATTTGCTTTCATGAATATGATGTCAACAAAACTGGCCAGTCATTAGCTTACTCAATGCAACAAGAAGAATAAGATAGTAAGAGAATAAAGAAGGACAATTATACAAGAACAAAAACAATAATATTGTAACACTGATGGTGCTTACACACAGCAACGTCAGTGTTACAGTTATTTTGTTCCAATAATGTTCTTGTTCCTGTCATTGCAATAGTGCTATTGTCTTTTATTCTTCTTGTTGCCCTGAGCATGCTAATGACAAAAGAATTTCCTGCAGGATTAATAAAGTTTTTTCTTATCTTATCTTATCTAGTTTAATGAAATTGAAAGGGAAAATACTGTTATACATGAACACAACACAGCACACAGTCTGAATGGCACAGAATTCTTCCACTGCATTTAACCCATTCACAAGTGGAGTAACACCAAAGTAACACCTAAACATTGTTGAAATTCTAAAGGAAATGTCTGCAAATATTGACAATTACATTAATTGTTTTTCAGTAACTGCTTAATCTTCTGTAGGATTGTGGGTACCCGGGGTCTACGGGTGCGAGGCAGGGACTCACCCTGGGAGGGGCGCCAGCCCACCACAGGGCACACACACACACACACACACACACACACACACACACACACACACACACACACACACACACACACACAAAACATTCACTTACACACTCACACCTATGGTCAGTCAAGTTCACCTGACAGGGATGTCATTTGACTGACTGTGGGAGAAACCTGGAGACCCTGGAGAACATGCACACAAGATCTAAAAATTCAAATCCCCAACCCTGAAAGGGTGAGGCAACAGCGCTCCCCCCCCTGCACCACTACGGGGCCCGTTGACAGTTACAGTACAAAGAATTTCAATCAATTTTTGCAGTCATTTAATACATTGATCCAGAATTGCTCTGCTCAGAGTTATTCTGTTGCCACAGTGCCCTCCGAGATGGATTACACCATTTCTTTTTGGTGTTCTAAAGAGACCAGCGTTTAAGTCTAGCTAACAGTGTTTCTACATCTGTGATCAAAGAGCTTCAGAGAAGTGGAAAAATACTAGACAACACCTTCCTGCCCTGTCTCCTGCTGATAGGAAGAGTGATTAAGAACAACCTGACTGTCTCCAGGCAGCCCAACGCATTGCTACGGAACATCTGCAACCTCTATTAGCTAGAAAAGTCTTTTTTTTTTCTCAGCGACACTATGAAACTGCAATTACATCATTAAAATGAAATCCTCAGTGAGGATTATTTCATCCTTTTGGGAAGCAACAGTATAATAAGAAGGATAAAGTATCGACTGCTGGTCATTGTCAAACTTTACGCGTATGATAAACACTAAAGTATATATTAAAGATTACTTTAAAAATACGATCTAATTACTACTGATGTGAAATGTAATAAACATATCCTAGAAACATCATGATTGACCAATCAAAATAATGTAATTATTGTGATAAATTCATGAATTATTGTGATAAATTCATGAAATTCATGCGTATAGTTTAGAGCATGTGAGCCATTAGCCTGAGGGATAAAACTTGGAAACACGTTGTTATGTTTTTTATGTTATGTTTTATTTATGTATAAAATGGCAAAAATATCCAGGATGTTCTGTGTACAAATCAAGATGTTCACTAAACAAGAATTCAAAATCAAATGACAATAAAGTATCTCCTCTTACTTGTTAAGCATGATATTGATGGAAAATGAGCTGTTTCTATGAGCTTCGGGTGGGAAATAATAAAACAAAATGTTCAACGAGGTGTTTTGAGGCATATACCCCATGTGGGACCTGCAGGGTTAATAAGTGAACAGCTACAGAGAGGAAAATGAGGCGATGCCACAGTGAGCAGAAACAAAACTAAATAACAGAACAGCCACAGAGAGTAACAAAAACACATGAAGGCAACTAAATAAGCACAGACAGGAGAAACAGAACAGCTGGTAAACTGTGAGCATACATAGATATGTACATAGGGGTGTGTGTGTGTGTGTGTGTGTGTGTGTGTGTGTGTGTGTGTGTGTGTGTGTGTGTGTCCACTGAATTGGTGCTAATGTGTTTATAGGTGTGACAGGTGTATGGAGTGTGGCGCGCTGCCTCTCTGACTCAGAGCCACAGGCTGTCGGTGCGCTGATTGAGCCGTACGCCGCAAGCTCAATCCACCGACTGATAAGCCCTCAGGAGAGAGCGCCCTCGCTAATGATTCGCCCTCGCGACGACCTTGAATACTGCAGGCAATTACTGAAGCCGTCTGCCTCCTCTCCCCTCCACTGTTTCACTGAGACTGTGGGCAAGCGCTAGCCGAGGCAGGTAAAAAAAGGCAAAGGCTTCAATCTTCCCCCTACACAGATATCAATCAGAAGTCAAACAGTAGCGACAACAAAGAGGCCTGGCTAAAAGAGCGATCGACCTAAACGTCAATTGTGCGATTTCAAGAGTTTGCCTCTTTTTTTTTTCCAGTTGACTCGTTATTTATGAATTTGGCGCAGGCAGAGCGGCCGGTGGTGACGTGGGGGGATTTTCTGGTGTCTGATTGTTGGAACAGAGATTTTGTTGCTAGCATGTTGGGTTTTGGAGCTACACACTCCACTGCCAAGGGTCTGCTGCTTCATCCACACAACTGAGCATTATTATCTACAAACAAACAAACGCCAGACGAGAAAGCTCTGTTATAATAATGCACTGCATCCCGAGAGGACCAGCCAGACAACATGCATGACTCACATACTGAGTGGCAGTTCATTTAGATACAGTATCTTACATCAGTGATTAGCGGCTCCTGCGCATTAGTCACACATCGACCCCTTTCTCGGCGATGAGCAACTCAGTGCTGCTTCTCATTGAAGAGGTAAAGCAAAACTGACCAAGTGGAGACTCAACTTGCGCTCACCTAAACTCAGTCAACTAGATATCATCAAACCAGACCTTAAGCACCAGTTTAAAATCTGGTCCACTGACAAATTTGTTTCTTACAGCAAGGGATAAATAGAGTTTTCTGAATCTGATGGGTGTCATATTCAATCTGAAGGGGACGTGTCGCCTTCATATTTCAAAATTTTGGATCCCCCCACATTTAACATAAAATATTAGTTCACCCAGTGCTGTTAAATCAAAATCTTGAATCTTTCGCAAAAGAATCCATTCCACTTAATCAACAGAATACACACACCACTGGAAATCTGCTCCAAGATTCGAGCAGCCTGTTTATGCACTGACGATTCACTTCACTTGCATGTGATGAGTTGGAGGCAAATGCGGATTTCCAGTGGTGTGTGTACTCTCCCATCAATGAAGTGGAATGGATTCATGAAAGATTCGAGATTTGAGATTCAACAGTGGTTTCCTAACACCCCCACCCCCTAAAAGGACCGACACTTTGCACATACACCCACTTACCTAAATCCCGCCCCCATGCACAAACTCCGCCCCCACTCATATGCCGATGCATCCCCCTCACATTAAAAATGCTTCTGACGCCCCTGGTTTAGAGTAACATAAACTCTTAAAAAATGTAGAAAGTAGTTTGGCCTTCCACAACACCAGATGAATCAGAGTGATCACACGCATGAAAGAGCTGGATAAATATCTGCTGACAAGAAAAAGGCTCAGTGGAAAATGTACGTTAAGATTTTATGAGGTATAAGGACCTGAATAAGTGAATGAACCATGTCAGATATAAAAGTATAGTTGTACATGCACTACTAGTCTATGGTGAAGGTGATGCTAAAGCTAGGAGCTCAGAGCCTCAAAGCTTTGGTTTTGCTACGTCCAAATGTGTCCCTTTTTACTCTAAATCACATTATATAATTCACTCTCCAGTTTATTAACTTACCTAACATGCCTCGACATTCAGTGGTCATGTCACAAAAGCACTTACCATATGGGTGCACTTCATTGGTTTACAATTAGTAAGTATAGCCCATCTGTGTCATGATCATAAACCACCGCTTTTAGCAGTAACACCACTCAGCACAGACACCACCATGGCACTGGGATGAGTGTGTGTCACACTGGTACGAGTGCATCAGGCACAGCAGCATTACTGGACTTCTGACAATCTCAGTGACACTGCTGGGTCGAGAGTAGTCCGAGCAGAAATACCAAGCCAGTAGTGATAAAAGGCTAGAGGATGACTAAAACAAATTGAGCCCAGAAAAAACAAGCTATTTAACACCTTGTATCATGTATCTACTAAAGTAACCAGTAAGTGAATTCTGTGGCTTTTTTTTATCTCTTCTAACAGTGAACAAATCTGTCCAAATGCTGCATTTTCCTTTGCTAACTGAACAACTAATTAACGCTCCACTCATGCACCGTGCTTCAATTTGGATACAAAAAAAAGCATCCAACCAGAAGCTCTCAACTTTGGGTCAGTGTGTTAATACTGCTAATTGGTGGAAAAACACAGTAACGCAGACACAGCCTTATATTACATTAGTGTGCACACGCCTTTGTAAAATTATACCTTTTATCATGCTTTCCCAGTCACATGGACAGGCTGGACACGGAGTGTTTAGTGAGTTAATTTTGCCAGTGGTTGGATAATTGGCATGCCCACTCTATCCCTGCCTCTGAAATTTAATCAGAATAACAAGAATGGTGTATCACTTCTCAATGGGGAGCTGATGGGTGATTTGCTCTCTATTAGATGATGAGAGACGAATCGGCGGACGTTAGTCCAGTGTAGCCTCAACAGCTTGCCCTCTCTTAATAACACTTTACTGCCGACTTGTCTGCGTGATGTATTCCTTCCCTGGGTTGCCAGACGCTCTTGTCCAACTCCCCACTAGAGAAGATTGTTAATTGATCATAAATCCTACTTGATAAACACATCCTCAAGGTACTAATAATTAATGAAGCAATTTGTACAAGTAGAATGTTTCGCAGTGCTGCAGTGCTACACACATGGCAAAACAGTCAAGTGCCTGAGACTGAAGCCATCAGTCTGAACAACATTAAAGTCATCCGTGACTTCCAGCTGCTCTCTGCTGATGAGCAACATGTCTGGCCAAACTATTTTTAATAGCATGTATTTAAAGCCCCAGTTCACATTGCCCACAGTATTTAAGCAAGTGCATTTTAATGAATCAAACATCTTACTTGAGTCTTCTGTATTAGCTCCATAAGATAATCAAAAGGAATCACAGGCAGCGCTGTTATAAGAAAATATCCATTCATGCCCTCTTCACTCAAAGTGGTAGTTTCATCTCACTTACCTGAAAAGAGAAGACAGAAAGAGAGACGGTAAGTGGTGGGACATAAATAATAGAGTATAAGGCATAATAGAGCAACATAATATTTTTGTGCATTTTTTCTTTTCGCTTTCTTTAGAAGAAACAGACCACACAAATACCACTTCTGCGGAGAAAAATAAGTAAATATTCGAGGCAAATTTGGACACAATATAAATATGGAGTTGTCAATCATGGATATGTCTGACTTCAAACATTTCATGAATAACTGCAAACAAATGCTGTATTGTCAATATGTTAACTACACACAGTAAATTACAATATTCAGTATTTCTAAACAACAAGTTTGCTGTAAGTTTATTTATAAAGCTCATTGTCACACACAAAAGGTCATTTAATGTACTTCACAGATTCAGAATACAAAATAAAATAAAACAGAATAAAATAAAAGAATAAACTGAAGTGCAAATATTTAAAACAAGAAAGAGGACAATTGTGGAGTTTTTTCAGCTTTTTAAAGTTACAGTTGGTGCAGTTTTGATACTGATGAGCAGTTTGTTCCATCAGCGAGCTGCATAATTGTTAGTTTCAGCTCTTTTTATGAAAAAAGATGTTCTAAAATGTCTAAGAAAAGAAAGTTTTAGTCCAAAAAACAGACCTATTAGATATACACATGCTGCAGGATCAATGTTTGTAGCACTTTTACTGTCAACATGATACAAGCTCCGATAGCCACACTGCAAAGCAGATAACGGAACAGCTCAAACTGCGTTACTCTTATAAATGTAATTTAGCAATTTTTAGAGAGAGGTGAATGAGGCCTGAGGAGCCTCATCTAACGGCACAGTCATGGAACGGCTGCATGACAAGGAAACAAGACTCTAGGAAGGAGGCACACATGCAGACATCCATCCTTTTTTTTTTTTTTTTATTTCTATTCTAACAAAAGGAGGCATGATGGCCGGAACCTCAAATCAAGGAAAAACCTAGAGAAGCACAAACCGAGGGTAGTGTGAGGGAGAAGAGACAACTAAAACAGGGCACAAGGGTAACTTAAATACAAAATCCACACAGAACTGAGCCAATGAAAATATATAATCACTTTTCACTTAGTAAAATTCACTAAGGCTAGAACCAAATGACCTAAGACATAATAAACTGCATGAATTTCAAAATAAAAGTCCAACAGAAACTATACAATAGCAGCCTCTGCTATTGAGCGGATGTCACAGTGACAAAGTAAATTATCACAAAAAAGGTAATAAAAATTAAAAGGAAACACACTTTCATTAATGATAAACCAGCTTTCATTAGAAAAAAACAGTTAATGATCGGTTTTCCTAAATAAACGCATTAATATTATCATGTATAAGTATACTTCTACCTGCTGAATGGAACAAGAGAGCACAGAAAACAAAAAAATGAACAGTTTTTAGCCACTTGTTAATTTATCACACATTGTATTACTGTTCATAACAAAGTGAAAAGCATGTCTGTGGCATACTGAAACAGCAAAAGGAGCAGAAATCATTGGAAAAATCAAAGCAAATCATTAAAAGCTTCCATCTCAAAGGGAGCGATTAGCCTTAATTTCCTTCAGGGTATTTGTTTGCTGCCCGAATCGGCCACTCTGTATTCACTAGCTGAGTCTAAAAGAAGTGAAAGTAGGCTGTAAGGACACAGGCTGCAAATGCATTGTAAATATGTGTGACCCTAAAGGCAGCCCTGTTAAATAGCAAAGGGATACTCAATTCAGATTCTGGTGCTGCTTTTGTTGATTTGTATCTTTTAATATGGTTTCAGTCATGGAGAGTTTAGGCCTAAGGCCTCAGACCCATTATTCAATATACATTCAATTAAGGATTTTAATTCTTTTGCAATCCAGGGCTTCCTGTGCCTAATTAATTTCAGAGTTTATGGAGAGCGCTGTTTGTGACGTTGAATGTACATGTGGTGTTTCCAACTTGATCTGTGTATAATTAGAACTTGATATTTACATACAGCACGGCACATACAATTTATCAGATTTATTAAAACAACACAGTCCCCGGAGACCATATAAAACAGCACGCTTCAAAGAGCAAGCCAGTGGCTTGGATAAAAAAAAAAAAAGAAGGACTAAAGCGGCGCCTACTAAAACACAAGACTTATTAAAGTAGTAACTCAAAGCCTACAGGTGATTTCAGCATTAAAAAAGACCCTTATGGGGCTGAGTGCAAGACGGAGGGAAAGATAAGTGCTACAAAGGCAAATCATTTGCCCACAATTATTACAGTGCAGATAATAGCAAGAACAGCTTTCTGAAGCATGTTCGGAGCCAAAGAGGAGGCCCGCGGCGCATAAAGCGCAGAGACAAATGGAGAAAGGAAACAGGAACAAAGAAGGCAGAAGAATGCTGGTTCATCTTGAGGCGCGAAGGACAAGTTAGTGATTTTGAGCTTTCGCATTAAAGAAGGAAAGCTCATGAATCTCACCTCCCTAACAGCTGCTTTCGGCCAAGCGAGGCTCCTTCTAGACGCCGTGGCACTTCTAAGACTCCTTTTTTCATGGTAATGCATCTCGTGTTTTGATCAGAAAGGTTCAACGGCTCCAAGGACAGCAGCGGTGGGTGACAGAGATATAGTGCACAATGACTCCAAAGAAACCTACAGCACTGCTCTCGGTCAGACAGATCTAAAATACAATGCATATTGCTCTTATTACACGCACCTCTGCTGAAAGGAGTTTGAAAAATTAATTTCATGCCTGATTTAAAACATCCAAACGCTTGAGCGAGCTCCCTGCCTGGTATTATAAACATCCACGGCTTAATCTCGCCTGGGCGCTGGTGCCAAAACGCACTTTCTAATACCTCCTTTCCATCACGACAGGGCCGATGCTGGTGCTGGTTCTGGTGCGAAGCCAATTCTGTCTTGGTGCCTTTTGAGAACTGGCCCATTTCGACTGGTTCAAGAATCAAACGTTACATAGCAGAAGTGAGGTTCATTTAAATGGGAACAAAAATCATAGTGGATGGAATGCATCTTACTTTCTGTAAATTTCATTTTAAAATAATTATAGCCTGCATTTGAGTGCTGCCTACATTGAGCGACTGCAGATATCATTCATAACAGACAACGGTTGTGTTCCAGATGACAGGTAAGTATAGTTTTTGAGTTTGCTGCCGCATCCGAATATGAATTACAGCAACAGCAATTAGTAGCTTCTCTTTCTCCATTTAGATCTTGTGACTACTTTCAGTCATGTTTAATTAAAACAGCATGAAATTTCCTGTGGTAGACCCCTCCAAAGACAGTAACATCAGTGGTTCGAATTTTCTTACCAGCAATTTTAGAGAGCTGTGCCACCATTTTTATTATTTTGCTGAAATGTGTGGAAGCGTTACTACATTAGACACTGCTTTGGTGGAAAAAGGCAATGAGTAGACAGAAATGTCTCTGGGCTGCTGGAGAGGAATGACCAAGCTGAGGCTGACGAGCGTTTCTCCTTTCTCAGTGATTTGTCATGTCACGCCAGAGGTGTCATACTGGTCCTCCTAGTGCCGAGGGCACCTTAGAATAGACATGCCCCTCTTAAAATAAAATAAAAAAGAAGAAAATCAGGGCACTACTCCACTGCAGTGCACCAGGACTGAAGAAGAGCCTCTTGCCCTTCTGTACACACTCACACACACACACACACACACACACACACACACACACACACACACACAC
>JBBPDE010000034.1:6804245-6814255 GCA_037974605.1 Nannopetersius ansorgii | reverse complement strand
CCTAGTCTTGGACTACCCTTTCCCCTTCAATGGAAAATCTCTATTCACAGCACTATATAATCCAGGACTAGGCTTAATCCCTGTCTGGGAAACCGACCCCAGGTGTTTAACAACATATCATGGTACTAGTGCTGGACCCAATATAATTATAGGCTGAATACATAGTGGGGGTTTCCCAAAGAGTTTCAGAAAAAAAATTCTCAAAATCTGTTTGCACTCCATGTTTAAGCATAATGATATGGTTGCTCATATTAATTAATATATATTTTTTTGACAAAAATGTTTTAGACATGATGTCATTTTACATATGCAACATGAGTCTGCCTGGATTTTTGCGGACCTGGATAACAGAGATGACAAGGAAAGTTTAAGACAGTTACAATGCAGTTCAGTGACGATGCAGTTACAACAAAAACTTTACAGCATTTAATGTGGAACAGACAATAATGTTCCATTTAAGGCAGAAAGTAAAAGCCAACATCAGTTTAAATTATTACATCATGACTACGGTGAGTTATTTCAGTGCTTCATACTAAACTCGTACAGATATAGTTAATAAAACATGCACAATCCGAGTTTTAAATATGGAATTGAACAACAAAATAATTCTCAAAGATTCAACTTATTTGAGTCTGCCCTACGTGGCACATTATGCGGTTAGTTGTAGTCACACTGTTATTTACGATAACAGCACTTTATTTATTTATATATATTTTTTACAGTAACTGCAACTTTTTGCTTGTTGCTAAGTAACAATCTGCTTTACCCAGCAGTAAACCAATACTATGTTTGTACCTAAAACAGAAAACTGACAGACCACATAACTTTTAATTCTTAATAGAGAACCTTATACCTGCAGCCTGTTGGCTCAGATTCTGAAAGAAAATGTGATATTGGGCCTAAATCAAGTTCCGCACCATGCTGCTGCCCCACAGCAAGTTTTTTTGGTTTGCAGCAGTGATGAGGGAACAGCTAAAGAAAGCCAGTGGAAGCCATTGCAGAATGCTAGATACATTCACACCCATAACCATCTCATACATGAATTCTGTATTAATGCAGCTAAATATCACTGTGCTGTGAATGAAACATGCTTGTGTGTGGAGCCATACCTCTTATTATCAACTCGCTTATTCTACCAACTACGAATGTCATGAAAATCAAATTATTCGCCTTTAGCAAATGTAAGAAAACAGGTGGTTCGGAAACCACCCACACGAATTCAAAGCTGATGTTTTTTTTTTATTATTATTATTATTATTATTATTTGCTATTGGGTTTGGAAGGAATATGAAATGGCAATTGGGTATCTTTAAAATGACACAGTCACATCTTTTATTCAAAATATACCCATATGCACTGCTGGAGAGCTTGAGAAGTTGCTAGCAAGAGTTGCTAAACAGTAATGGAACACACTATGAAAACGAAGCAGGTCTGATTTGCTTCAGGCCTTATGTTTGAAGTCTGGTATTCACAGTAGTTGCAGCTTTTGACTCATACTGACTCATATAAGTTTAGTATGCAGTATACAGTACATGGTGTGTTATTTCAAACACATTCTAAACTACAGTAGTGTAATGTACAGTAAACCAGTACAGAGTTTGGAAAATAGTACAATACCAACATATTTAAAAAACTGTACTATTACTAGGTGGATAGCTATTTAAACTGGCTATTTAAGTGCAATTGGTCTCAGCTAATCTTCTGTGTGGCTTTGTGAAATACAAACCTGACTGACTCATATAAGCTGCAGCAAGCATGAAGTGAGTCAAGAACAATGCCAGAGAGAAAGGAGTTCTTTGTCTTTTAATTTAGAGACTAGATTTGAGAGACACAGCAGCTTCAGCACCACCTGAACTTTCAGACAAAAGGGGGCACGAAGTGAAATTTCAGCTTAAACATGGATGAATTTAAAGTGGACTCATTTTCTTTCATCAAGAGAAACCTAGCGCCTCTAAGTAACAAAGTATCAAAATTCATGACTTCGTATTATTATCGAAGCAAAGATTTTGGTATAATACCAACGCTAATACACAGCCTAATTTCTTCAGTCATGGTTTCATTAGAGATGCACATTAATCATACAAAAGAATTTTATCAGCAAATAAAATATAGACCCACTGGCCTAATACAGGGATGTCTACTCCTTTATATATTTTGTGAAAAGTCACAATCTATTTAACCAGAAGCTTTTAGTGAGGCTCCCATCTCAGTCCCGTGCCTCTCAGTTCAATAATTATTAAGATGTTATGCAACATGTCTACATTCATCATTTTTCTCACATTTTCTGTCAGGAGAATACAGAACAATTATTAACTATTATGAATCATTATACTCCCACATTATTATGACTATGTAACAATGGGACCAGGTTTTTTAACAATGCAGAGATTCAGCGAGGAGCTGATGACTGAACATATTGACTCAGGCCTGTTGAAGATGAGAGGCTTAGGGAGACACAGGGAGTGACACAGATGTCCAGGAGATAAATATACAGATCAAGGCGGTTGATCTCTCAAAATATACTGATCTATTGTCCAGCTAAACAGTCCCAGCGGAATCACAAGGTCATAAACAGTTCATTATTTGAAAATGATGAAAAGATTTAGCCCGATAACCATTACCAATATTACCAGCTATTTATCACTGTACCAACACAAAGGCTGTGGTAGAGCAGGAGCTGAAGCAGCAGTTTAATATTCAAGCTTAGGCTGCATGATATGAACAAAACATTACGTTGTAATTATATTACTAGATCATCCAATTGTAATGTATATCCTCAGTCATATTCAAACCACATTAATGAACTATGGATGCAATGTGGTTAAAAATGGGCCTGTCTACTTTTTAAACAGCATTCTGTATTTTATTTAATGGACTTGCATCTCTGGTTAAGATCCTCACAGAATACAACACAACACTCAGTAATTCATTTGTGACTTATTTGCATACTGAAGCTTTTTGGAGAATCAGTATTGTAATAACACCGGTCAACAGGTCAGAATCATCAGAGATAAGATTATGTGGGTTCTGTAGTGTTTTTCATGCCGATTTCAGATCTGTGTTTAGTTTTTCCTGCAGGTAGAGTGTTTGTGATGAAGCTGGTCATTGTGATGTTTGTGACACTGATCATTATATCTATACCACAGTGTCGCCTGTCTGACTTCACACTGAAAATACTGAAACAGTTCTTGATTGGTGCCTGTGGTTTAATAAAAAACGCATGCAAGTCTATTGCAGATCTATTACTCATAATTCAAAAAGTTGATGCAACTGAAAAAACTGAAAGAAGATCTGAAATCAGCATGAAAACCTGGATTAGAAAAGTGTGTTGTGGTTTCTGATGATCTCTTTTGGATCAGTATAAGATTTCAGTAGAGCATTAAACTGTTTGTCAAATGATGCTTTGTGGAACTTTATTGTGCAGCTGCCTAAAACGGAAATTATACTGAAAATAAAGTGAAAAATCAAGGGTCACGTAAAGTGTCAACTGTATATGGTGCAGCACTTAGTATATTTATTTAACTTCAGATGTTAGGTTCAATAAAAATGTCACGTCTCGTATTACAATCACACATAACCAGACGTTATTAAAGTAAAGTCTTCTTCTGTCTTGAGCAAATCTTCCACAAGGACTACACTTCAAATCCTCTTCTCGTGTACAGCTTAAATGCAAACTTTAACTTGGTCTCTTAAAATGCATGTAATTTCCTTGATGAGTACGCCTCACAGGTTCTTGGTTAAATTGCCGATTTACAGCGTGATCAGTGGTGTGATTGTTCTCGGTCTGAGCTGAATGTCGGGGCTTTAGGTCGGATTCACTCCGGAGTGAGACAGCCTCTCTAATCCTACAGCGGCTACTCCAGGGCCATGAATCACTGAGCAGTTGGAGTAATTGTTTTGGAACCCCTTTGTTGCACTTTAGCTTAAACGGCACATTATGGCTGTGTTAGGTTCTGGCCTCATGCTACAGTGTCACTATGATTTGGGATGGCTCTGATTGTAATGTGCTTTCCACTGAGTGCTAGCTGGAGATACATATGGAAGGACATATTGTAATGAGTGATGTCTGCTCTCCCACTCACCTCTTTCTGCTTCTCTGCCTCTCACTTTTTCCTCTCCGTCTCACTCCCCTTCCCTCCCAGCCTCTCCTTTTTCTGTAGTTTATCATATTGTTGTGTTGTAGCAACATGAAGAGCACATCTGTTGCTCGTCGAACATCTGTACTCATTTGCATATTAATGAATAATTATGTTAATTCAATTGCCACTGGCTTCTTGATTTAAGTGGATTAAAATTCAAATTCTGTGAGTGCTGCTGGTATTCAAATGAGATTTTTTGCACTTGAATTAATGATTAATATATCTGCGCCTAATAAAATGGTGAAGAGGCAATGAGCATTTCCGAGACTATACATTGCTTAGCGGATTATGTGGACCGTAAATACACAGACAGGCATTTGAGGAGAAATGTCAGGGCTAGGCGGAGAACAATATATCAATATATCTGCGCATAATAAAATGGTGAAGAGGCAATGGGCAGTCTGAGACTGTATATTGCTTAGCGGATTGTATGGACCGTAAATACATAGACAGGCGTTCAAGGATAAACAGCAGGGCTATATGGGGTGGTGTTGGCCTACTGGGTAGGATACTTAGTCCAAGAGGTCATGGTTCGAATCCTGCCGTCAGCATACTACCACTGGGTTCCTGAGGAAGACCCCAAGTTGCTCCAGGGAGACTGTCCCCTATTAAATGGCTGGACTGAGTACAAAAAAAGTGGTAGCATACTGGAAAAATCGCCTCGTCATGGACCCTGCTTTGGACCTGAGCTCATCATTAATTAAATTTTAACTACATTTTTTTAAAATGTTAGCAACTTTATAAAAGTTGAATGATTTAAAATGATTTAATCAACGTGTGGAAATGCCATTGGACTGCATTTCTAACGTGTTACCACCATCCTGAGCTTTGTGCAAACAAACAGCAGAACAGGTTATCACCAGTATAATGCCATCACTGCATCTCTCAAGCCCAGTTCCATTTCTAATTTTAACAGACAAAGGTGTGCTTGCAACCACCCTCTACATGTCCTTATTATGACCTTTTATCCAAAATACACTGCCTATTACCCAAAATATCTCAAGACACAGATGAGGACCAGTCTGAATGGATTGCTTATAGCTGTCTGGTCAACATGCTGGGTAGAAAGGTTGTCATGGAGAAAAGACAATTCAATAAAAATAACTACACAAAAGAAAATGATATGGGCAGTTTCCTTTATTTTGGCAAATAAAGGTAGCAAAACAGCCAACAACACCCAGCCAGTAAGTGGAACCAACCCCGTATTGCTGCTGGGGCCCTCTCTTTATACCTCCTGGGTTCATGCTCCTATTTTTGTAAAAAACAGTTACCCAGTCCATAAGTAGGGCTATTTCTGTACCAGGACAGCCTATAGCGGTTACGCCTGGGGTGCAGTAGCAGTGGGTAGATGTTAAGGGTTGGTGAGCTAGTGAGCAGGTGTAGGGAATCACTGAGGTATATTTATGTTTGTCACTGTGGGGTTTGTGTTGTGGGTTCACCCATTAAGCACCGTGGTTGCAAGCTGTGGAAGCTCTGTTTGTTTCAGCCCTTGTGCTGATGTTCAGTTACAGTTTTGAAATAAAAGGCAAAAAGACCATGAACGTCTGTGGGAGTGGTTCGTGTGTGCTGGAGGTGCGACGCGGTGTAACAATAGCCAAATATGGTAAAGGCCCTGGTGTCATAGGATAAATGTCTTTAAGCCAGGTCTTGTCTTGTCTTACAGGACATGTTTATTTAAAGAAAGACCCTGCAGTCATGTCATGTGCTACATAAGATGTGTGCGACTTCAAATTCTGCCATGTGAGTAGAAATGTATACACTGTGCGATTTTTGGTCGATTCTGAGACGATTTTTCACGCATGCGACCATTGTGGGGATCGGCCCAAGTTTCACATTAATCATGTGTCGTGCATGGTGTAGCATACAACGAGAAATGATTAATACTCACGACCAGCTCCCGATCAGTAATCCTATTGTCGCAGGAAAATCAAACCTGTTTGAAATCCTGGTCGGCCCTCGTGAGGGTATCACACTGTAGAAGCTGCGCCACGAGCCGATTTAACTCAACCTCTCACACTGCACACGCGCCAACAGAAATGGAAGTGAAAAAGACAGAGCAGCATGGAAGCGCAGCGTGTGATCTGGACACAAGCAACGGGGGCCCAACTTTGGCAAGCTCCTCCAAGCCTTTTCGATGTGGCCTCACAAAATTATTACGACCGCAACAACCGTGAATAGAGTTGGATGGACATTGCTGCTCAATTGCACAACAACTATAAAAATGTGACTTTCCTAACTCAATGTTGTGGTGTGGAGAAGAACAGTTTGCACAATTTGATGCAAGATATTTACGTATTTATTTAATGAAGCAAACCATTTTAGTAATTTTTGTTAGTACTTACATCTAGTTATTTATTTACTACTTTAGTTTCTAAGAAAATTATATATCGGGCCGTATAGTGTGGGAACAAGAATCGTGAGCTACTAACTTCAAACCCCTGCATTTCAGTCGTACAGTTTTAGCAGGAGCTGAATAGCGCGACTGAAAAAAACGCAGTGTATGCCCAGCTTAAGCTGCATTAGGCCTGTTATCAGAACACAGTCATTGTATAAAAATCCACTAGATCAATAAAAAACCAAGTATGACCAAATATCCAAGGTATTTAACAATATCAAAGGTATTTATTTAAAGGTATTTAAAAAATCTCTCATCTCTCTACCTAAGAGTAAACTATATGCACAAAAGTATTGGGACGCCTGGCCATTACACCAACAGGGACTTCATAGAATTTAATATGGAATTAGTCCATAAGGAATAACAGCTTCCACTCCTCTTGAAGACGTTCCACAAGATTTTGGCGTTTCTGTGGGAATTTGTGTGCATTCATTCTGTAGAGTATTTATGAGGTCAGACACTGATGTTGGATGAGAAGGTCTAGATCACAATTCATTCCAAAGGTGTTGGGTGGAGTTGAGGTAAGGTCTCTGTGTGGACCAGTCAATTTCTTCTAAGTTCTTGCTTTGTGCAGTGGAACACAGTCATGCTGGAATAGAAAAGGTTCTTCCCTAAACCGCCGTTGTGTTGTCCAAAATGTCTTGGTATGCTGAAGCAATAAGAAAGGGGCCCAGACCCCAAACACTGAAAAAAAGGTGTATGTCTCAATACTTTTGTTCATATAGTGTATTTCTTTGCTTGGCTACACAACCATAATCAGGAACATGTGGAGAGTGTTTTAAAGTTAAACAAATTTAGTAAGTATTGCAGCCTGGAAAAAAGTCCCTCTATTGAAATTATCCTCAAAGCTCATTTTTCAGGACTTAATCACCTGGACAAATGTCAAATCCATTACCCAGAAGAACCAGTAATAATAACTTTTCTCAAGGGATTTTAGCACACACGCTGGATTTAAAACCTTATTGGCCAAATATTCAAAAAAGTGAGGAAGAACTGTAATAGGTACAACTAGCTGGTGGCCTAGTGGTTAGGGCATTCGCCCTGTGACCAGAAAGTCTGGGTTCGATTCCCAAGACTGCTAGGCTCCTCTGAGGTACCCTGAGCAAGGTACCGTCCCCACACACTGCTCCCCAGGTGCTGTGTTAGTAGCTGCCCCCTGCTTCACTTGGTGAATAGGTTAAATGCAGAGGAAGAATTTCGTGCTGTTCACACTGTGTGCTGTGGTGTGTTCACGTATGACAAATGGTCACTTTCAAAAATATGCCAAGTTTGAAAAGTTACCATGTATCTTGAAAGCGTTTTCCAGTTCCTCTTGTTGTCTAGACTTTAAAGTATGGGCTGTTTACTCCTTTAAATTCAATCAGTGGTATATATATATTCAAATTCACTTTCAGGATTGATGCAATGATTAATCAGAAATTTACATAATGGTGTTGCTTATTTCTACCATACTGCTATACTGGTAACACACCTGAGAAATGGATACATAAAATATAGATTTGGCAGAGACAATGATGACAATATTATTATTATTATTATTATTATTATTATTATTATTATTATTATTATTATTATTATTATTAGCACTGGCACAGAGACTTCTATACCTCCACACTGAGGATCATCTGATCATGAGACCTTTGGTATGTATTTACCCTACACATAAATTGTTAATACACCTATAACAAACAATCTTTATGTAATATTTACTCGTACATTTTCATAAGGCATCATACATGAAAACCATCTTTTCAAATACAGAATGCTCTCTGATAAATAATTTACCATCAATCGATATTTTGGTATCATTTTGTATCTTGTGTCAAACTAGATTTAACAAAATTCAAAACACTAATAACATTCTAACAGTACATACTGTATAATAACGAACAGCAAAGCCTCTATTTAATTTATATGGGTACAAGCTTGTTGCAGCTACAGTTGCAATCGTAATGCAGAAGTGAACCCCAGCTGCAACCTGTACAAGCCATTGCAGCAGGCAGATTACCCACATTTCTCCTCTTGTAATTTTGCAGCAGTCAAAATATTGGCACCGCTGTCATGTACAACCGTAGTAATCGTGCTGGGAGAATTTTCAAACCTGACTGCTACCTCCTCCAATCGCTCCGCACTGCTGAATTCTGTGTGTTTGTCCTCCAGTGACATGGTGGCAAATTGACCTCACTTCCCAATCATTGGTGTTGTAGAGGCTTGTCATAAAAAGGTAAGCTTCAGTGACGACAGTAGTCTGTGTACAACAGTGCTGACAGGAAATGCTACTGGTTCCTTATTGTTCACACTGCAGAGGACCTCACACAGACCTTCAAAAGCAGTTCCATTGTCAAAAAAGCCTGCTAAAGAACCCAAGAGTGTTCAGGTTGAATACTGAATTCACAAAAAAATACCTTTAGATTTCTCTCTCTCATTAATGTCAATTCCAACATCTTTTTAAAAACAGATTTTTTTAACTGAATACTAAAGTATTCAAACATCAGAGGCAACAATGGATTAGCAACCAAAGAGGGTCATGATGCGTTGGAGTGACAAAAAGCTAGGCTTGGATAAAGAACAGGAGGAGAATTCCTGAGCTAATGCACAGCATTAGCTTAATAATTAGCCATGAGTGTCATTCACACACAGCATTAATTGCACACCACACACATTTTCAATTTACAGTTCTGTGCCGTTTGCCCTTTTGCTCCAGGGAAGTGCAGGACGGGGTGGCAAAATGACGAGAGCCATCGACCCTCTGCACTCATTATCCAAAGCACTCCCTTTTAATCATAAAAAAAACCTGGCCTGCACATAACCTCTTATCAACTGCCTAAAACAGCAAAAATTATATTGTGTGTTGCTGCAAATAGGTCAAAGCCTTAATTTTTTGGGCTCCACTCTGACAGTATTGACATAACAACAAAGGTCACAACTGAAGAGGCTAACACACCGAGTAGGTTAACCATCTGGTAGGCTAATGCAGGCTTGCATTTCATTTTTGTAGTAAAATATAATGGCAGCCTCTAAATTCCAACTTCATCACTGGCATAATTGCAAAGACACAAGTATTGGGGTTTAAAGAGGCTGCCAAGCCCACACTATTAGGACTATAGCTAGATAAGTTTGCAGTTATTCTTACAAATCTTATTCAAAATATGACTCTTTTTGTCAAAATGATTCGTTTTGTCATTTACCTACATAATAAAAGACCTTTTTGATCTGAGTCATTCTCTCTACATACTTGTGCATGGCCGCTTCATTCACAGCGTTACAGTTGAACCAAGTTCATTAAGATACAGAGAATAAAGAACAATCAAATGTAACCATAGTGTCTCATTAACACAAAGCCAAATAGGAACAATTGCATAGGAATTTCTATTATGCAACCACTCCAGCATGCACATGCTGGAAGCACACACACACACACACACACACACACACACACACACACACACACACACACACACACACACACACACACA
>JBBPDE010000034.1:6781058-6802332 GCA_037974605.1 Nannopetersius ansorgii | reverse complement strand
ACACACACACACACACACACACACACACACACACACACACACACACACACACACACACACACACACACTCACACAACTTGCAATACACATACACTTCTTTGTATGCTAACTGTTAATAATCTTAATGCATCTATTAAAATAAGACCTGAGAGCTGCATAACACCTACAACTGGTATCTTGATTTGTTGCTCAATGTGATTCAATTCAATAACAGTGTTGACTGAGGGATTATTTTACATGCTGTATGTTTTACAATACAATACTGGTAGGTCAAAAAAGAACACTTTTAGGTCAAAAAAATCTGTAAAAAGAAAAAGCAGAAAAAAACACCAGAACATTCTTTCAAACTGAAATAAAGTTACAAATGTATGACTAAAACAAAACAATTTTATGAGGCTAATGACTAGATTAGTCTATAAATCTGAGGCATTGCATTTCAAGGTCAAAACTGGACTCAGAATGGTCCCTGATGTGAAGAGCTTTAAGGCTCTGTCCTCTAAGGCTGCAGTCAAGAACATCTTTTTTGAGTTCAAGACAAGTGACTACTTGAGACTGAGTCAGGGCTGAGCCTACATGCGGCTGAGACCAAGATCAAGTCTAAATGAAAGCAAACCCAAGGCAAGTGCAAATGAGAATGAGACAGAGCAAGTTGTGTGACATCCAAAGGCTGGCCTTTATGAATAACTAGTGCAAAACTGGCTAAATGAAACACAAACACATAAAGCAGCTTGATTGGCAGCGGAGGTTAAGAGGGGAGGGAGTCCTATTTTTTCCAAGTCAACAACAACTAACCCTAATCCGACTTGGTTCTGTCTTAATGGGTGAAATAAATCCATTCGTTTATTTTTGCTGATTTACTATTTTTGCCTTGTGTTGTCATTTGAATTATATCAAGATACCTTAAATTTTTTCTGACAAAGATGAAACCAACTGTAAACCAACCAAATGACGATGGCGAAAAATAACAAGGGCACTCATTTGAAGTACCCTTTCAGTTCTTTTGTATGGCTTGTTTGGAGCAGTTCCTGCTGTTTTTTGTGGCTGGTGGTAGAGAAAGCTAAGTCAAACAGTCAATAATCAAAAAGAAAAGCTTTTGAAACTACATAATCCTCCAACTTTCCCACCATATACAACTGACGCATTTAATTGTAACTAAACATATTACATTTATGTAATGCTGTCAAATGCTGCAAAAATTATGTTTTCTAGCATCACAAACTGGCTATGAAATAATAAAATCTAAAATTAAAAAAATGCTGTGGTTAGCAAGGCAATCAGACACCAGAACGGAACGAGCCTCCGCTGCTCAGCACGAGGGGGCGTGGCAGACGTGGAGACGGAGCATTGTTCTTCTTAAAGCACGGAGTGGAGGTAGCTCAGTTGGTAGGATACTAGCCTCCAGACCAAGAGGTCATGGGTTCGAATCCTCCATTCATTCAGCACCACCACTGGGTTCCTGAGCAAGACCCTTAACCTCAAGTTGCTACGGGGAGACTGTCGCCTGTAGTTAGGGAATGGAAGTCGCTAAATGCCATAAATGTAAAGCCCTGTATTTTTATTAAATTAAATGTAAATTAATTTATTACTGTATTTATCCTGCTTATACCAAAGAAAAGGGTGTGTATGGATTACTGTACAGTCGATACAGAGGTAGCATCTGTATTTTACATTCAAACACTCCGGGAGACAGCGGTTCAGTGTACACTGTACGGTATCGATAAGGGTTTACCTTTACATTTTCTTTAAGGGTAATGTATTAAGCTGAGACTAGTGCTTTGGGAGCATACTAGGGGGTATATTTGGTGTTTTACACTGTAAATATAGGCATTTTTTTTACAAATTTGTTTTTTTTTCACTATACACAGATGCTCTTAGAATGCAACTCCCGTGATTGTTGGAGGTTTACATGTATAATGTACACACTCGAATGGCCGAGTCCAAGACAAGTCCAAAATAATAAAAAACTCTCACATGCTTCAGCACTACTCCCTGTGGGAGTGTAATGATACAGCCGACTCACAATTTGGTTTGAAAGATGATTCAAAATGGTTCACTACAGATTTTCAAAAGTATGACTTAGAATGCAATTTGCAAGAAGAAACCATAATGAGTGTATTCAGATCTTGCACAATTTACTAATGAAACTAGATCTGGAAGAGGGATTGCAAGGCTGGGTTTGTTGCTTGGTACCGGATTACACTATAAACAATGCAGATACATAAAATGTCAATGCTTATCCTCCACAATGAATTGTCACATGTCTATGATTCATACTGTCACATTTTTACAAAGCAATATCACAATATTTGGATGCATTGCCACACCCTTAACTGCCCTCCACTGGTTCCAGACATGTAAGGCAATACAGCCTTCACTACAAGTACTAAAACCGAACCATGAGAAGGTGAATAAGGTCTAAATGTTACATGCGGGTGAGGGCCGGCCAGACCCACCGATCTGACAACAGATTGCAACACCTCGGCATCTTTGATTTTTTACGTGTCCAATACAATGTTTCCTACTGCTCTGTAGTCCCACTCATCTTGAAACCCTGCTTTGTAGCTGCTTGGACTTGATGGATGAGCTAGACTCCATGCAGTGATATGATGGGGCTATCTCAGGTATATCAGGATCTCTGGCACAGCTAAGGCAACCTGTCAAGGCAGATAATACAGTCACGCCTGGAATACCTTTTGACCAGTCAACGTTAAGGGAGTCAGTGGTGTGAGTATTATAATGCGAGACAAATGTTCAGAACAGTGCAGGTAGCACTATGAATGATAATGAGCTGGATTTATATAGGGATTTAGGAGAGCACCCTACGAAGCACCTGATATGAAACAGTCAGGAACAAAATGCGTCATCACCACTTTAGATAAGACAACAATATAAGAAGTGAATTAGTTGATTTGAAATGAAAGGATTAGTGGGAGGGAAGGACTGGGGGGTGGGGGGATTGCCTGGGATTGCGGCCAGGACACCGGGGTAAACACCAGTCTGAGGACAAAGAGAGCCAAGACTCCGGCTATTTTTAGACAGATCTCTCTTCCTTCTCCATAGCTTTACACATTATCATATATGGCATAACATACTGAATTTTTACTTAAAATACTACCCAAGATACATGCAGAGATCCAGATGACAGGAGTGCTCCAAGTTCAAGGCAACGACCCAGCACTGGTGACTCAACTACCAAGCATACTGAGACTCAGTTTATAGATGTTATTCTGCATGCCTCAATCCCACCGTGCCCCAAAGCAAGGTGTTAAACCACCCCTGCGCTCCGGGGGCTGCTGCAGTCTCACCGGCCCACTGTTCCGACCCCTCTCTCAGCCTGAATGTCAAAAATGAATTCCTTTTTAGACATGTACTAGTGATGTAGAATTGTAATATACGCCTCCCTTTTTCCCCCCTTTCTTGTTTGTTTGTCATCGATTTCGTTAGTGATATGGGCACTGTATATTTATATTCACCTTTTGAAATAAATTGTTCAAGAAAAACTGTTCTTTGCTTCTATGAAAATAGGCTAAAACAAAAGTGAACAGCTCAAGTTTTAGTTATCGCATGCACCTCATGTTCTGTTCTTCCTGCTCTAACAAACCTGACAGCAGATGAAGGGCTTGACAGTTATTTGATGAACTGAATCAAAAACAGGACTGAGAACTGCTGCGCTCATGAGAAATTCTCAACACTTGGCAGCCTGCACAAATGGCAAATAAAAGCCTTCTTTTGCACATTCACAGAATTCGTAAATGAACTGTTTCCATGCTTCGCTTTGATCTAGGGCACTAAAGACTTCAACCCAGCATTGTTTACCAGCAGATATATCAAAGAAAACAGATCCTCTGAGCCTTAATAAGAAAACTTGAGAGCAAATCATTTTGAGGTCCAAAAATAAAACTCATTTCGGGACAAGTACCAGTACAATGGGATAGTCTTTTCATTAATTGGCATCCAGCTCAGAATGCCTTTGAGATTACGGAGTAATTCTTTTCATGATCTGAGAATAAAACAGGGCACTGTGTTTTAGCCATCAAGTGTTTCAGCAAGATGATAAACAAATCGATAAAAGCAGAAGCAGACAAGATCAATTCCACTGAATGATCTGCACCAAGATGCTGCTGTGAATCTTGAACCAGAACTGAGATTCACCCTGTCTCTGCTCTGCGAAACAGACTGGCAGAACATATGGGTGGTGATGAATGGTGCTGTTGAACTGAGAGCTATGGGGATCCAGGTAGGCGCCAGTGCAATTATGCATGATTCCTCACCAGATTCGGAACACACCACTTTAATGTCTTGCTCGGCTCAGGTGTCAAAGAAAACACAATGTTCTCTTCAAAACACACTGACAGACAGAGAGGACACAGTGGCAGTCTGCAAACGGACCCCGGAGATGTTTGTAACGGGACCCCTTATCGAGTCTAAAATTACATGCAGTTGTCTTACTTTGAAGTCTCATCACGTTTGTGTCATGCAGTCGGCTTAATCCTGTCTTAACACCAGCTTTATTATGGCACCTTCTCTTAAAACCGGATAAGTACTGTGCGTGTGTTCTTTGCTAGGAGGTGGACCTGCAGCCCCGAAAGAGCACAGCACTTCTAGCTCATCAATCATTGGTACACAGGAGTCGGCAGCCTACTCTATTTATAAAGACACAGAACCTTGCTTGATTCACCAAGTGGAAGGGTCAGATAATACACTCGCATGCATATGCAAAGAATATATTGCCACCCACAGAATATACAGGAGATGGGTGTTTGGTATGGGTGAAAAAATGTGTCATGAGTTATGTGTGTAGGTAGCAATGCAAATGTCTCCTTTTTAGAAAGTTAGCACAGACATATATTAGCACAGGCATAAATGAATATGATAATATTCTGTAAAAGTGCTTGCTTATATTTTAAATGAAATATTCAAGCTGTTTTCAAAAAAGAGTGAATATTTTTTATTGCCTTTTAAATAAGTTATAGGAAAACTGAAAATACCGTGAATGTTCAAAACAGTATTTTGAACAGTATCACTGCAGTTCTCCTGCGAGCGTCTCGCATGTGTCATCTTTCATGGAAATTACTGTCAGTGATCAAAATTATGCCTAAGATATTATTTATTATTAGAAGGTTGTTGCTGCTAAACTAACGTGTGGCATTCTCTGTAGTTTAAATCTAGAAACCTATAGAATCAAGACATTCTTAACACACAGCTTATTTTAATCACTCTTGGTAAAGACAGGTAAAATGTTTTCTTTGTGTTTAATCTCACACTGAATATATGAGAGAGAAAAAAAACACAGAAGATATATTCCTTGAGACAATGTAATGAAAATTATAATCTTACCTATTACTTTACTCACCATGAACTCCTGTTTCAGTAGAGTTTAAATAAAAGATGATATATATGCCCTTAGTCATTCTTTAGTATAGAGAAGATCAGAAAGTACTCAAATGAAATGAGACAAAAGTGTACAGACCTTCGTAAATCAGGTAGTGATTACTAAAACATATCTTTATACCTAAAAATACTCATACGCATTTTTTAAGAAGTTAAAACAACCAGAGCTGTAGTAAACCTGCCAGGAGGAGGATTCATGTTTATTATGGCCCCCATTCCCCACAATCAGGATGATGGTTAGAGAAACATTTAGAATCACTGAAGATTTGCATATAAATGTATGAAATGTCAGCAGCAGATCCTTTAAGTACTGCAGGTTTGATTGGATGTGCAGGGGAAGTTGAGGTGTTGGGATTGGTGTGTACGTGCAAAGTCTCCGGGAAACAAAAAGTGGGGGACGAAAAAAATCATTTTGAAAATTATTGGTTACGCTGCCCATGCCCTGGTGCCATCTCTGCCCCAGTGACACCCACACACAGCTGTCCACATGATGCAAAAGAAAAAGTGATTCATCAGGCTTTCTCCATTGCTCAGTGGTCTAGTTCTGATGCTCACTTTCTCATTGTTGACACTCTTGGCAGTAGACAGGGTCAGCATGGGCACTCTGACTAGCCCGCGGCTATGCAGCACCGTGCACAGCAAGCTGCAATGCACTGTGTGTTCTGACACCTTTCTGTTACGGACAGCATGATCTTTTCCAGCAATTTGTGCTACAGTAGCTCTTATCTGAGACTTGTCTTCGCTCCCCACCCGCATCAATGCACCTGCCGGCAGATGATCGTTGGTTGTCCTTCCTTGGACCACTTCTGGTAGATTTCAGCCTGCAGTTCTGGAGATGCTCTGATGCTCCAGTGGTCTAACCATCACACTTCGACTCTTGTCAAAGTCCCTCAAATCTGTAACTTTTCCTCCTGCTAAAACTTCTTCAAAAACAACCTGGATATATTTCCTTCAAGGATCAAATTTGTCTCATGAAATGTGTGACATGTAAAATGATATTCATTATTGCACCCCCTCAGTCATTAAGTCATATGCAGAATATTTTAAAATCAATTCAAAATCATGCCAGAATTTTAGACTTCATGATGAATGTAACTGTAATCAAAACGTCTTATGAAGCCAGAGATTTACACCCCTTGTGCTCAGGGGAAATCAGGTGGTTATGTACATTTTGGGGAACGAGGGAGTAAAGGAAAAAGCAAAAAATAGAAAGTGAAAGTAAGTGAAAGAGACAGAAAGACAAACAAACGGGGAGCAGAAAGAGTCAGACAGAGAGAAGGAAAGAGAGAGAGAGAGAGAGAGAGAGAGAGAAAGAGAGAGTCAGATTTTGATAGTGATCTCTCACAGCTGCTGGTGTTTCTCTTCTCCACACAAAGAAAATTGGTACACCTGACATTGATGGCACATCACCTCATTATACTGGAACAAGCCCTCCATTCCACACCAAGGTGCCTTTGCCCGCCTTTGCGGCTGTGTGGCTACATTTTCAAATAAGACCCGTGACTGACAAATTTCAAAGCCACTGAATATCAACAGACTGCAGGTATGATGATTTTCCCTACAGAAGAAAAATCTGTAAGGACAATTAAGAAGCACTGAAGCGAGCTGCCACACAAAACACAGGCCAGTGACTCGCGCCTGTTTGAAAAACCTTGCTCCATCGCATTTAACAATGCATGTTGACAGCTTTCGCATGTAAAATGCAGAGATAGCAACATGGCCTTGGAGAGAGAAGGAGCGAGCAAAGCTTTACTGTCAGGGACCACCAGAGAGAGAGAGAGTAATATAGCATGACAAAGGGCAGCAGGGATTTGCACCTGCAGACAGCAGCAGAAGTCTCCCCCCTCTGGGCAAGGCCAAGCTGTGCTGCACTCAGATAAGCGCAGGCTGACAGATGCACGTGGCGGCGGGTGGATATCTCTGTCTGCGAGCGCACGGAGGACCAGGAGCATTTCTTAGCGGCATCAGAGGGCAATACGAATCAAATTAAAATCAAATCAATAAGAGCATTTCTATCATATCTAGTGAGAGTCCTAGATAATAAAAGAGGCTAGAGTTAAGAAAGGTGCAGAAAATACACAGAAAACGTGAAGGCAGGCAACTCACCGCCACCATCTTAAAGCTTTCGGACAGATTAGAAAAGTAAAGGACCTAAAAATGAATCTGTAAAAGAAATAAGATTTAGACTTCAGACTTAAGATGACTTGCTTTTACAGTAAAGAGCAAATACATTTAATGCAAACATGTAAAAATGTTAAGCGGTTTTAAATTGTGCAATGATTTAAGTGAATTTTCCCACCTTCCCATTTTATGGAAAAATGAATCAAGTATGTCCCCCTTAATACAGCCTATTTGAAGAAAGGAAGCAAATACATTTTACATTCAACAGTTAAATAGCTCACTAAATCACACTGAAGCCAGAACGTGTTCATTGTGACTTGTTTTGGTCCATAGCGTTGATAAGTAATTTACCAGAAACATTTATTCTGATACATTTTATGAGCCCACAAGTTAAACGAAACTGCTTAAACTAAATCTTGACTATTCGTGACTGAAATAAACAGTTCCAAAGTTACGTTTTTCTTTCTGAAGTGAATATAACAGACCTTGTCAGGCAGGTGTTCCACAGACTGTTACCTGCGGACACTCCAGCACTAAGTATAACCTTAAAAATACCTTTTTAAAATGATTTTAAAAGGATCCTGAAGCTGTCTGAGCACATTTGGCCTTGGATGAATGTCTTAAGCAATTCCACACACACTCAACCTGTCAATTGGTAAGAGCCGGGGTATATTGAAGGAAGAGATGCTCCAATTCACTGTGCAACTCTCTGGCCTCTTGTGTCGTGCTCTGAAAACCATTCGTGGCTCTGAGTGACCAAGAATGAACAGGGCTAAGACAGTCTGATCGAGACTCAGAACAGAAAGAGGATGTTTTCAGTCCAGATTTCTGCAATTTAATGGAGAAAATGGCCCTTTGCCCTTCTGTCAAGGAAGCATGGCGTTCATAAGGTGTATATTAACTGATAATTTTCTAACGTGTAGAATGCATCACTATATGAAACCGGAAGTACAATTTAGAGAATTAGAGGTATTTCCTAAATCTATTTATAAAACCAGTACTGACATCACATCAGTATCTGCGAAAGGAGAAAAAGTGATGAACATGTAATACAAAGTTACTCATTATGGTCGCTGGCACCTGGAGCCTAATCCCTGGGCCAATGGGCGCTGGGTGGGAACTCACCCTTCCCCGGACACCAGCCCAGTGCAGGGCTTACAGCATAATAAGGCCAATTATAATAATATGAAAGTATTATGGGACTAACATGAAAAATGGATAATATTAACATGGTATTTAAACAGCAAAGTGAATGAAGACCTTTTCTCTGCAGTAGCTAGGATGACCATGGACTTATAATTCATCAGCCATTAGCCATCCGTGTCACCTGCAGTCGGTAATGTTACATTTACAATTGAGAAATATTACATAGTGTACCTTTAACTTTTCTTTACAATGGATTTAAAGAAGGGTTTTTTAGTAGCCAGCAGAGATAGCAAACCCATTGAGACTTCAGGTGGCTAAGCATTTCATTTCTAGATAAAGAAATGCTGTGCATTGGGAAAAAGGTGCGATGGCACAGTCTATTCAGCCACGTATGTGGAATGAGTTCTTGATGTTTCTCATTTAAAAGAAACCATGGTATTGATTTTAGAATTCTAAAGCTCTTCAAGGTTGCATGGAAAAAAGCCTGTCCCTGACGGAGAACACCTGCGGGTGAAACCGCTCTGTCGAACTGCTGTCACACCACTAGTTTAGACAATGGTGAAAACAATAAGGTTACATCAGATTTGTCTTGTTTGTCTGACAGGATGGGCCAGCATAGATTTTTAAGCATAAGATTACCCACCAACAGCAGGTGACCTTATGCTGAAATATCTATGCTGGTACATGAATGTGGATAAAATCTGGTTCAGAAATTATAACCAAAGTTTTGGCTTTGAGAGGTTCACAAAATTAGTTTCAGCACAAACATTATCATATGATAGTGAAGCAACCGTGTCATTTTTGAATGGAATACATTCTACAGTGGGAGGTCAATTTACAGCTATGACAGATAGCCACAAGAAAAATAAATCTTGGTATAAATAACAGAAGAGGCTTGCTAGATATACTGAACTCACAAGCAGCAACACTTTTCCAAATCTTTCCTGTAATTGTATCTGCACAAGATCAGTATATCCTGGTGTTTGCCTCTGGTTCATTTCATAATAGATAAAAGCCTTGGAATTATTTACAAGATTTAAATTTATTTCGACATTATTGACATGGCAAATTTTATGCACAAATATGATGACTGAGAAACAACAGTAGTAATCTCCTCCAAATAATACTTCAGACGCCCTTAACATACGAAAATGTTTAGACATTTTTATTAATGAGGTAAGCAATCCAGTCACAGACGCTGTCACAACACCTCAGTCTCTCTCAGAGCCTGAAAAACACCTACAATGTACATTTTTAGCCTTTTAAAAGGTTTTATTATTACCAAATATTCGAAAGGCTGTTCATGCCTTGTTAGGCCTCGTCCACATGGACGTTCGAATCTTGGATAAATGGATAAATGCATAAACGCGCTCTGAACGCCAGAGGTAGTTTTGTGTATTCACCTGTGGGGGCAGTAATTATTCTCGCCAGACATCTTGGACATCTTGATTTGTAGTTCTAAATTGAATACATTGAATACACATAGTTCTACACTGAAAACTAAGTTTTATTTTTTGTTTAAAAAATCGACATTATTGTTTTAAAAATCCTCCTAATACGGCGCTGTAGGTCAAAGGGACGTTTTTGAGCTTGTTGAAGACATGAGAAGATTTCTGCAGAAGTTCTTTAACAAAAAGAACTGGCTTTTAAGTATCGATACCAGTGCTAATTGATATCTAACTCGATACTAGATTTTAGTATCGATTAGTATTAGAGAATCGATTTTTTTTGACAACACTACACTCCACTCCAATCAACAAATATTTACTGCAGTTCCCAGAAACTTGAATCATGGGACACATTCGGTCCTTCAGAATGTCAACTGAACGCCATGTAAATGCAAAAGCATCGTTTTAATTAAACTCTTCACTGAACTCTACTCTGTTATAAGAATCCATCTTGTGGCTGGGGTGAAACCTTGAATGTGTCTCTAGTGACACGTGATCAGATTTTGTGAGTGAAGGACAAAATGCCTAGACTTGCTCTCTTATGATCAGGTTACTCCAGATGCATGTTAAGGTGAAAATAAGCATGATAACGTCTGATAACGCATTTCTTTGATGCCATTACATGCTTCTGGTGAGGTGACTTCTCTTTAAAATTGTGTTGTTGATTTGATAGTTTCTTTTGTAATCAGTATTCGTCTGATCTTGAAGAGGTGCCTCATTGTTGTGAAAACGTTGCAATCATGGTGCAATCAAGGAGGAGGCATTCAAAATCTGAGACTGCAAGCCACGGTACATGATATTTATCTGACATTTAAAAACATGTATAACATTTAAATGTAATCTACAACAAAATGTGCACCTAAGAGCACATGAGGTACTGGGTGCTTGTACAATCATGAAAGGACTAAAGACCAGTGAATCCACACCTAAGAAACAGCATTAATAGAGACCAACAAGAACTTATGTGCTTAGAACCGACATGATTTAAATGTGCAGACCATTTGCACATAAAAAAATGCTACATTAACAAAATTGCTGTCTTTTTACTTGTTTTCTGCAGTTAGCTGACACATTTGAATCATGTGTATGCAAATCCCAGGTATACTGTATGCAAGTGCTGGGCAGACACTACATCTATCAAATTCCAGTCGACACATTACTGGCAAAGAGTGGGTTGGGCAGGCACTGTAATGTCAACTGCTGCATCATAAACTAAATACATTAAAACTTTACAGTGAAACGAAGTGTCAGGCTTTAGGATGGGAGAAGATCCGAAGACCTGTGTCAATTTCTCATGCCAGTCACGCCATCATGACTAGAAAGTGTCATCATTAATTTCCATGAGACGGAGTGAGCTGACACTAGTGACAGGTGGCCCACTATGCTGTTAAAAATACCCAGTTTAAAATCTCTGACTGACAGATGGAGGGTAAGAACCAGCAAATATCAAAACACTACTATGCACAGCAACCCTCCGAATACCAAACCTGTCATCACTCAAAAAAAAGGGAGGCACAAAACAGTTTAGAGATGGCAAGGTTTCTTACAAAAATGTCCCAAGTTGGTATGAAAGCAAAACTGCAGAAAAGAGAGTCGTCAATCATGATGGTAACGATTGCTGTTTATCTGAATGAGTGGCAGCAAAGATCAGGTGTGTGCTACGGTAAACCTGCAGTGTCTTCCAAAGTCTAATTCTACTCCCTTTAGCAATCACCACTTAGTCAATGGTCATTAAATGAGTTATTTAAACGTGTACTCATCTGGGTGACTGCAGTTTATTAAATTCTGTGACCAGTTTCTCTAAGAAATAGTCCAGAAGTTTGACAGTCAGTGATAAAAATACTTGATATTTCAACAGAGTCATAAATGAAGGCAGATAAATGCAGCTGTGCTCGGCATGAGAACGCTGCAGTCAATAACGTCTAATCTCTGTCAATTCCTTTAATGTGCTGTAATGATAAATCACTCTGACCTCTTCCCTACACTATTTCTATCCGTCTCTCTCTCTCTCTCTGTCTATCTCTCTCTCTATCTCTTCCTCTCTTTCTCTCTGTCTCTCTCTCTTTCTCTCTCCCTTACTCTGCCTCTATTTCTCTCTCCCTGCCTCACTCTCTTTCTTTCTCTTTCTCTCTCTCTCTTTATCTATCTCTCTCTTTCTCTCTGTCTTTCTCTCTCCCTCACTCTGCCTCTTTTTCTTTCTCCCTGCCTCACTCTCTCACTCTCTCTCACTCTCTCTCTACCTACCTGTCCTTTGGCAAAGAAAAACAAAATCAATACACATATAAATTAAGTCATCAGTCTTGGTATCTGATATGTAGCCAAATATGTTCAGTTTGTGCACGTGTGAGAAAGTGTATGTACATGTGCACCAGGAGGCCAGAAGGGTATTGTGAAAAATGCATGTATAGTACATATACTGCATACTGTATACACACATGCTTAGCTGTGTATGTTTGTATGTGCGTGTGGACAAGTATGACATTGTGCTGCTGCTGAGGTGGCTCATCTGAGGTTAGCTCTCCACAGTGACACTCCTCCTGCTGACGGCAGTTTAGACATTGTCAGCAGGGGGGCCCAGTTGGACCCCCTGACGCGGGAGAATCACAGAGAATCAACCATATAGAGGGCAGAAAGACAGCTACTGAAGCAAAATGTAACCCTTTACACAAGAGAACCTGCATGGAGCCTGACCCACAAATATTTAGAGGGCACTGGTTTCAGTCGCGTGAAAAATCCATGCAATGAACATTTAAAACAGTATGTGGAAATTTACCACATGCCCCTCATTCTCCTCTGGGGCTCTTGTATTTTCTCTTTCATGGTAAAAACTATTAGTGATAAACAAGAGGGAAGGGGTAAGAGGGAAGGCAGAAGCTATTTGCCATGTCTTTTACTCTGAAGTCACTTCTGTTTGTGCTGAATGGTGCTTGTTTCGTTGGAGAGCTGGTACAGAAGGCATTGAAGATGATCTATTTCATTTTATGTTTCTGAGCCAAATCAGTTTGAGTAGTATATAATTAGAGGCATTTAGAGGTAATCAGCCTTTAAAAGATGCAGAGAAGCAAATCGCAATGACGATCAATATGGCCGGGCCCCCCTGAGTGTAGCAGCTACTTCAGGATCACAGCCTACGATGATGACGTGAAGTGCAGCAACTATTTTCCATGATCCTACCGTGAACTTGGCTGAGATTACAGTAAAACCTGGTGAGAACACATGCACATATTTCCACACCAAAGAACAGTTTCACACCTACAGCTTTACCAGCAACCTGAATGACTCTTTATTGAAAGGCTGGACTTTCCCTGCAAACATTTGCATGTTGAGGATTCTAAGCTCTCTCATTCTCTTTTTATAACAAGTGATTGGCCTCCTGCTCCTTCATAATAGGGTCTTTAAGCACTGAGGGCTGCAGAAATAAAAGAAATATCTCTGCATTAATGCTACAGACACTGAAACTAAAATCAGTACTACTGCAGCCGCAGAAAGGGGGGTTTTACTTTGCTCAGGTAGTATCTGGGGGGACAACTAAATTAACAAACACCTTTGAAAATGTTGCACTGTAATTAATGAACAATGAGTCGTCTCGTGTGTTCAGCTCTTACATTTCTAGATTGTTGTTTTGTTCGCTTCCTTATTCTCGCATTGCATCAGTCAATATAAAGAATTTTTTTTATCAGTTTTAGTATCAGTCATTAGATTAATATCAGTTTTACGCAATATTTAAGGTTTCAGGATTGGTATAGATATATGCATGTCTCCAGTGCACAACTAAGATTATTTAGGCCAAAACAAAGACATGATTTGTACTTTAGGTAAACACACATAGCTGGTGCTGGAGATACAATTCACTGATTCTTGGGAATTTGGCTAATTTTTTAATTTTGAAAAACAAAAAATTACAAAATCTAATGGTATATCATTATATATCAAGGTCATGGCTGTTCAGCAATGTACCGGTGCAACCTCCTTATCTAGTATTCTTTTTATAAAATAGTGTTTTATTCTTTGTTTCTGTCAACACCGTCAGACACAATAAAAAAGGCAAAGTATTTTTTATTCATTTGGTCTACTATATATCTAGAGATTTTATATCATTATCTGTCATCCTTACTACACATATATGCTGTTAAATGCTGATTCTTTTGTTCATTTTGTATACTCTTGTACGTGGACCTAAGATATAACGTTATACAATGTTTACTTTAAGCCTTAATAGAAAAATATTGTTTATTTATTTACAAACATATTTTTGTATTAAAAGAGACTAGTACTTTAATAACCCAACAGCACTGAAGAAACATTGTAAGCATATTCATTGTAAACAAATTAAAACACACCTGATGATGATAGACACTAATCTGACGGTGGTCACATTGGCCGCATTACAAAATACAATTCCAAAATTTATGGCCTCCTACTTAACAACTTTATTTGACTATTTGGTCCAAAAAATAACATCCTGAGCACTATTCTATAATTCCAAGGAATACAGCCTAAGGTACAATTAAGCAATATAATTTTTAAAAGTGCCCCTTCCCCATAACATCAAAATTCCATAGTAAAAAATAAAGTCATTACCTGTAGGAATAATGCTGTGAATGTTAGATTTGGTTAAATGTTATCATGTAATTTTAATTTAGTCATTGGAGATGCATGCCCTACAAGAGATATTGTATACTTTGTGGTATGTAGGTAGGTAGTAAGCCAAATGAACATGGCATTATAGTGAATTGAGAGAGACAGTGGAGGCACACCTTATCCCCTAGGGTTGGACGATATGGAAGAAAAATAGGGGTAATTTCATAAATAGAAGTACAAAAGAGGTTAATTTAACATCACAGGTCATATTAAGATTTACTGTGGTCAATTATATTCTAGCCCCTGTTGAGGACCATTTGGAGGTTTCTGTTTCTGTGTTGACATAAACCTACTCTGTCACATGATATGCATGGGCCAGCGTAAAATCGTTAAATTAATAAAAATTAAAAGTAAGCCAATAAAAGAACCTTACATGTGTGCAAATGACCTCCTGATTATAACCTTGATTATTTTAAGTGATAAAAATGTTTTTAATTTCCAACAGAATGAACAGTGGGACATTTTGTCAATGTCTCAAGAATCAGTGAATTGATTAGACAATTTCCCCAAAATAATGCTCCCTGATTTCTATTCAAATGAACTGGACTTTTGGAAGCCCAGCTGCATTCTGGTTTCCTGACAGTGAAGTGCAGAGTGTCAGCATTCAGCATTCAGAGCAGAGTTTAGAGGGAGTTAAAATCAATTTGCTTCTCTGCATAATGTGTCTTGTTTGGCCAGATTGGAAGGGGAGTGAGGCATCCTAGAGTGTGCCCGGGAGCCAGGGCAGCAGAACTCACACAGACACAGGGAGCAAATTGAGGCTTAGTGCAGACATTCTCACATATTTCAGGTGCCACATCCCCTCAGGGCCCCGCTGGGACATTGTGCCTTCACTCCTAATCTAGTGCGATTGAAAGCCCAGGGCGAGATTTAGAGCTACGGCACATATCTCAGCAATAAGGTCTACACGACTGGCTAAAGGGGAGGACATTAATAATCAATCCATTCAACCGACAGCTGCGAAGGTGATGTGCTTTATAATAAGCAGTCTTCCCGAGTTCTGGTGTGCAACTTACGCAAAGAAATGTAAAATGTCACAGAAGTAAAAATTGGATGCATTAACAGAAATCTTTAAAATGCATTCAATCTACAGCCACTTTATCAGAAATAATCACTGACCACTTTGGGCGGAATTAACTTAGGTGTCCACTATAAGTAGGCTCATATAGTTGCAAATATTTTACCGTGTCAAAAATTCAACACTGCAGTGTCTGAGTGCTGTGATACACATTATCACCCCCAAAATGTGGGCAAGTGAGCTAGCATACATGCAAAAGAATACCATTCCTGACACATGCTATTAACTCTGGGTTTTTATATGTTAAGTTTAAGATACATGTTACGTGTTATGTTACGTGTTAAAATACATGCTCAGATATGGAAATTATGGTGTAGCAAGGCTGCAGTGATGCTTACTAGTACATTTACAGACAATAGACTATCTTCATTTATCATCCATTCAATACTGGTCAGTTTCTGACAATAGGGCAACTTTTGAGCAGATATTTTTTGAGCAGTAAGCCATTTTCAGCATAGCCGTGGTGGTCGCATTCTAGAGTGTGCAGTCGTGGAACAAGTGTTCCATTCTGCCAGAGAAAAATCAATCAAAATTGTGTCTCTCAACTGTCCCATCTAAGGGGCTGGGATGACTAGTTGGACTAGTTATCCAAAAAATGGCTGAGGGCATGCACTTGAAAAACCTCTTTGACAGTGTTTTGAACACATCGTTCATGAAAGTATGAAGCTCTGCGAATATCATAGCTTTTGACCATCATTTTCCATGACAGCTGTGGAAATTCATACATCTACCTGCATATCGTTTGCTGGGGCAGCTGATGGCCTAGTGGTTAGGGAGTTACCCCTGCGATTTGAAGGTCGTGGGTTTGAGTCCCAGGACTGCCAGGACTGCCAGTGGCATCACTGAGGCAAGGTATTGAACCCACACACTTCATTTTTGCGCTGTTCATGCTGTGGCGTGTTCATGTATGACAGAATGTTCATTTCACTTTACTTCACTTATATATAGTATGAGTGTATGTAAATAATTTATCATAAATGGACAGACTTCAGCCGTGAGTAAGTGCAGCCAAGGTGAAGGTCAGACAGTGTTTTAACCTTTCCTTAGCTCTGATGGGACCACAGAAGGCTTGCTATTGCTCTGGCAAGTCAGAAACAGGGTTAGAAGTTCTATATGTTATTGGAAAGGTCCTGCTAGCATAGCACTTTAAGTCTTTCAGCCCTGTAACAACTACTAATATCAGACACCTAGTCCAAAAACACAGTGTCTATATCTCTAATTGGAAATATAGATACCACAATGTAATTTCAGAAGCACAAGCATAACTAAAGAAAGAAACATGGCAGTGAAAATCTGTTTGAAAGCAGTAAAAATCTTCAATGCAAAATGTCACAGAGGGGTGATTTAAATGAACCTTTACACTGGTATGTCACCAATAAGAGCAGATGGTGAAAACAGCGCTCTATCAGCACCTTGAGCTGAATAAGAAAGTTAGACATCTTTCATCAATTCTCATTTCCTGCTGTGCAGTCTGAGGTAAAGTTACTTTAGGCTGTTAATGAGGGAAAGATCATTAGAGGTATATTAAAGAAACATATAGCAGTATCTTGGGGGTAATAATAGCATTTAGCCTAGGGATAGTCTTTAAAATATCAGCTTCCTTGCCATGTTTCTCTCAGCCTCTTATCCCTGCTGCAGTGCCGCATCAGACGACACTGCGTTCTCATAGCCTGATCCTCACATTAAGCCGAAAATCTGTGGCTTAATAGCTAGCTGCACCTGATCGTATAAATGACTGTAATGCTTCCCAAATTCCAGCAGTCTCTGTTGGGCGAAGACATATGTTAGAACGACCCTATGGGGAAAAAATCTTTAAGACTGCAATTCAGACATGAAACCACCTTTAACACTGTTTTTGCTGAACCCAGAGAACGGTCTAAAATCACAGGAACATCAGGTTTTTAATACTAAAGCATCCTGGCTTTCCAACCAGGTACCACTTCTATTGCTGAAAGCATATATTTTATGCCATATTAACAAAGAAAGCCTAAATGAAAACAAATATTTTCTCATTTCATTCATTTGATGATGGACAGACTGTTTGCTCAGGGGCTACAGCAGCTGCTTGACTCGCCCACCAGCTCAGAATCAGCGAGTTTCATAAGTTCGTTAGTAAAAAAAAAAAAAACCTGTTATGAGTCATTATTAACGCATAATAAATTCTGAACTCCACATTCAGATGACAAACACTACAACACGACCCAATCCATTTGTTCAGTGAATCAAACGTGCAGTATTTAGGTCAGGTGACGCTACATGGATGCGACTCTATTCAGCCAGAGGGAATTTCAGTGTAATTGCCTCAAACTGATCTTTAAAGATGGATCATTTTGACAAAACTGGAGTCTAACATGTTATCTCCTTAAGGGTGTAACTAGAGAAGAAAATCTGAAATACATTCACGTAAAACAGCCAAAAATAGCACATTACCGGTCAGGGAAAAGTTCTTCTCATTGCTTGAAAACACAATTCAGAATAAGTTTTTCAGATCCCTGTACTGTCTACCAAGTGCTTTATTCCACAACGGATGAAGTATAAAAAAAATTCAGTTACCAAAAAACTGCTTTTAAACATCTGTTTCAGACTTGAGGCTTTAGTTACCTGTATTATGTGACAGTATTTTTTGTTATGATTTCTTAATCATAACAACCCAACTGCAGTTTGATTGATATTACACGGAATGCACACAAGCTTCTGATTTATTTCCTAAAGCCTATTCTTTTAATAAAATGATTCATATCAATAAAAAATACATATCAATAAAATCTTATAAAGCCCCATTGTTATATAAGCATGTACTATAATAATGGCATTTAATGAATAAAAATACCTGTTGACCTGTTAATAACATTTGTATGACAATCAGTCCTTGAAGACTGTCTCAGGCCTATTTAGAGACACAGTCTTTACCAGTAACCTGTTTGCTCCTCTGCCTGTAGCTTGGCATGGTTAAGGGGGGCAGGGGTCTCAGCTATTCAGCAGCTCTTGCATTGTTATTGCTGTAGGTATAGGTAGAATGGTGCCCTGTTTATGTGAGATGAGAGTGCTAAAGACCCTTAATCAAAGCATGCTATTTAAAATGACGTCATGCCTATTTACAGCCCTGGGTGCTTGACTGCTGACTTATCCTGCATAACCTTGGATGGCCTGCAGCAAGTCCTTAAGTAAAGGGGCTGTTTTTTACATTATGTCAAATTATATGCCACACTTTGGCTGTCATGGATTTGATCTTTCAATAGCCAGCATGCCCATATTACTCTATCGCTGAATCTCAAACCATCTTTATGTCTACCCAAACAGCTATATGTCTTTATTATTCTTTTATTTTTTATGTTGGCAATAGACAAATATTATCCCCAGCCACACCCACAGTATCAGAAACTGAGCGCACATACAGCACAGGACACTCAACATTTGTGCTACTGCATGTCAGTCACAACATAAACACATTGGAGATAAAGAGAGGCCAGACTGAGATGGTTTGGACAAGTCCAGAGGAGAGACAGTGATTACAGAGGTAGAAGGATGCTGAGGTTGGAGCCACCAGGCAGGAGGCTGAGAGGAAGACCAAAGAGGAGATTTATGGATGCGGTGAAAGAGGACATGAAGTTAGTTGGTGTGAGGGTAGAGGATGAAGAAAACAAAAAGGAGACAGATGACTCGCTGTGGCGGCCCCGAAAGAAAGAAGGAGTCACAAAATAAACACAAAGGAAATTCACTTTGGTTCGTCCATTACTCACTGTATGAAGACTTCCAGGGGCTGCATTATTTATTCTTGCAGATGATCACTCAGAATAGAGGGTGTCTAAGCGATTTTGTTGAAGTAAACCAGGAATGTACTCTTCCTCTGTTTACAATATGAGCAATATCCGTAACACATCATGCACCGCTTACTGTTACCCTAATGAAATACAAAATGAACCCTGCATGCATTGTACACCCATTTTAACTGATCTGGGGGCAGTTTCTGACTCCTTTGTCACATGAGAGTGTGGGTGTGGTAAATAGGACACATATGCGGGCGCTTGAGGATCTGGTTATGTTAAGAGAAAAAACAGGGAATTAGGCAACAAAAACAGAGATGGAGAGGGGAAGCACGAAGGGAAACACACACAGGACTCGGACAAGGATCAGATAGGCTAAGGCCCTTACAGTACCATATACAAGGACCTCACCTATACATATAGGATTCAGAAGGACTAAAGCCCTTACCCTAACATATAGGATTCAGAAAGACTAAAGCCCTTAACATACAGGATTCAGAAGGACTGAAGCCCTCGCATTAACATATATGGAATTCAGACAGGTGGAAGCCCTCTCAGGTTGAGGCCACAGCCTGACAAGGATACATACAAGGTCCACACCAGTGAGGTCATCTCAGAACCAAGGGCCAGCCGTACACACATACTGATGAGTGGGGCCTACGCAAACCAGCCATACATGAGATGAAGGCCATTCCCAACTCACAGGAGGGGCGCACCACACACTTAATGAGGAGACCCAGCAGCCACGTGGCACCAAGCAAGGCCGCATCACGGAGCTCACAGTGAGGGCGGGCCACGCACTTCCAATGAGAGAGGCCTGCATAGGCAAGGCTATCGCATCTCACAGGAAGGACCCGGCACACACTTAATGAGGAGGCCCAGCAGCCACACACAGCACCAAGCAAGGCTTCATCATGACGTTTGAAGTGTGGATCAGCCATGCACTCCTGATGAGAGAGGCCTGCACACCTGGCACACACACAGTCCAAAGCAGCAGACAATGGAGTATAATCAGAAGCAGTAGAGCCAGGCCACATGGTCCCAAGCAGCGATGAGCCAAACACACTAGTTTAGCAGACTGTGGCATTGGGAACAGTAAACAGTCAAGCACCAAAACAACCCAAAACACAGAGAGAGGAGAGAGTGGGTAATCATGAGGGTAGTCATGGCAGTGGACATACACCAGCCTCATAGTACAGATGACTTAAATAATCAGCGACAAACAAGGTGAATCTAATGGGAGTCAAGGGACAAACCAAAGTGAGGAGTAAGGAAGGGGGCCCATCGAGAATAAAATAGAAATGCCATGAAAGTAGACCAAATCAGGATAGAGTGTTACCTCCTAGAAGTTAATAGGAACTTCACAAAACTCTCTGAATGTATCACTTATAAGGCATTAGGTCTGGTGAGGTCAAAAAATGTTGGGTTTTCTTTAAAACCAGACAAAGCGGTATCATGGGTACAAGTATGTGGTGTATTCTTCTTACTTTATTAAGTTTCAGTGCAGAGGTCCAAGAAGGTGATATCCAGGGCTACTGAGAATACTGTGGGAATATCTATTAGTCACTTCACTTACCCTGCCAGCAGGCTTGACAACCACACTGAATGAGAGAGAGAAAGAAAAAGAGAGAGAGAGAGAAGAATTGAGAGAGAGTGAGAGAGTGAGAGAGAGAGAGAGAGAGAGA
>JBBPDE010000034.1:6765030-6780958 GCA_037974605.1 Nannopetersius ansorgii | reverse complement strand
GTGTGTGTGTGTGTGTGTGTGTGTGTGTGTGTGTGTGTGTGTGTGTGTGTGTGTGTGTGTGTGTGTGTGTGCACACACCTTTGGTTCAAAACAGCCAGAGATCAATAACTCCAGTGAGGTGCAACAGCAGCATGTTCAGAGTTCAGGGGAAAGCCAGAGAACAGAAAGATTATTACAACTACAGGGACCCTGACATCGTCCTGTAAATAAGCTTTAAATGAAGGCCTGTGCATTTACTGCAATGTAAAGAATGCTGTTTCAGCTATTTGTTTTCGTTAATTGTCACCACAATGCAAAGCAAGCCCTTACACAATACAGCCTCAACTAATTGTTGTGAAATATGCATCCTACTTGTCAAAACAAATGCATGATGGGCTTGCCATCCCACTGAATTAGACGAAAAAAAAACGTCTTTATTAGTTCTGTTATGGCAATGAGAGGGTGGTGATGGATAGCTCAATCTATCTAATTCAGTTATGCTAGCAAGAGTGATGGCAGACCCACAAGGCACATCATTCCCACACTCACTCAGCCATCTACACAGCTACCTGGGGAGGAAATTCACTGAAACGACAAAATAGCTCATTCCGAGATGCAGTGATAGGACTGCAAAAGCGTTCTGTAAATTCTATCAGAGGGTTAGACCGTGTAGTAGATCTAAGTAATTCAAATGACATTCTTGGTTTAATGATGTTGATGATAAAGAAAAAAAAGATTTTGTGGAACGCATGCAGAGAAAATAGCAAAGCCCTACCTGCAGCTCATGCTGAATCTGTTCCACCAGTATGATTGTAGCACTGCAGTGGCTTCCCACTGCAAACATCTTCAACATATTAAATCAGGTGCATTTTAAGAAAGCTGTCGTAGTAAAGCTATCCATTGCATTCGGTGTTTGAAAAAAGAAAATGCTAAGGTGTCTGAGTCCTTCAGTTTCAGCTATTTGTCGAAGAAAATGAAATAAAATTTGAATTTACAAATGTAAATAAAATGTGGAGGCAAAACCTCATAGCTCAGAAATCCTAGCTTTATTGAAGAAGAGAGGAAAACATTATCGTATGTAACTATAATAATATTTCCTCTGAAGTTGTTTTGGGTAATACTTATTGGCCCATGTGTCATTATTTTTTATTTATTTATTTTACCTTTATTGATCCATTTGTCTTGTAATGTTCTACTTTACATAACTTGTAATAATGGAAAATTACATGAAATCTCCAAGTATCTATTGTAGATTCACATTGCTAATTTTGTCTTCGCTCATATGTCCTCTAATGTGCTCTAATGTGCACACACAGCTGCAGTACAAGAAGTACAGATTTAGATAAACAAGACAAACTGATCTATCCAGAGGCTTGAATGTTCATGCATTCTGTTACACATGAGAATAATGACATTTTTCACTACAGTGTAGCTTTGTTTAACAATTATACCATTAACTGAACATTGCAGTAGTTTCATGTCCTTATGCCAGGTTACGCAAACTACTCATTCGTAATTATTTATTATTATTTATTATTAACATTCCAGCATAAACTAGTTAATTGGAATAAGAACATGGTTTTAAAATATATTTAATCCAAACATATCCTTGGAGTAGGAATGTCTAATATGAAAGGTTGTGGTGGCGTAGTGGGTTGGATACTTGCCGCTGGACCAAAAGGTCATGGATTCAAAACCTACCTTCAGTATACCACCACTGGGCTCCCGAGCAAGACCCTTAACCCCAAGTTGCTCCAGGGAGACTGCCCCCAGTAGTTAGGGAATGGAAGTAGCTCTGGATAAAAGCGCCGTAAATGTAAACACCAACTGAAAAAAGCAAACTAGCAAAAACTGACAAAACCCAAGTCTGCACAAATGCTTCTCAAGTATTAGCTAGTGGCTATAAAACACGACATTTAACAGATTTGATTTGACCAACATTTCAAACCAAAATTTCAAGACATATTTTCAAAGAGTAGAACATTAGTGCACAACCGGGCTTTGCCCGTCCAGGAAGGAGGCGTAAACGCAGACTTTCGTTCTTTTTTTTTCTTTATTTCCAAGATACAAGGCAAAAAGACATGATGGACAAAACTCAAAGGCAGATACCTGAATGAACATAAACCAAGGATAGAGTGAGGGAGAACCAACACCAGAGAGAACACAAAACAGGTTATTCATGCACATTGTAAACCCCAAACACCTGAACATAAATATCACTTGATCACTGGCCGGCTGTGAATCCTTATTCTTTTAAGCTGATGAGGGTCAAAATAAGCCTAGACCCAAATGTCAAAATAAGAGCCCCCATAGAAACAGTCCGGTGTTGGCCTCTAGTGGCCACCGACTGGAGGCATTACATCTAGATTTTATAAATGAGTAACAATTTAAATAAGCCTTAATAACAGAATATTTATAAAAATGTTTTGGCAATTGATTTAGGTAGTACAAATGCTGTTCTTTAATCTAAGAACAGCTATCTCGTTGATTTACAGTCAGTATATATAGTTCTGACATCATGCTCAATGGAAATACTAGTCAAAATGCTGGAGTATCACTTTAAAGCTGCTTCATGAACTCTTAAACATGGAACTCTGTGAGCAATTGAACAAGCGGGGCTCTGGTTGTGTAATGGGTTCAAAAGAGGTGCAATTTGTTTGTTTTGTAATAGGCTGATGGCCACTGAATCTTTGTCATGAAATGACAAGTATGTCTACTCATAACGGAAAACACTTAAATGCATCCTATTTTACAAACATGGCTGTTAAAAATAAAGCCAAAAGGATTTTGAGTGGATGCTGAAACTATTCTGAGCTGATTATTTTTTTCTTCCAAACCGAGTCACTTATGTATAGATTTGTGTTTTTATTATTTATATAGACGCGGTGACTAATAGTGGAAGCAGAGAGAGCGGAGTCAGGCTGGATTAAGTATCAGATGGTACCCCACGGTGGGGAGTTGGCTGCAGAGCTCCGCTGTTGGCAGGGTTATCGGCACACAGCCCCATGCATTTCAGCACCGCTCATAGATAAGTTTGGGCCCTGACAAATGAAATGCGGCAGAAGGGAGAGAGAGAGAGAGAGAGAGAGAGAGAGAGAGAGAGAGAGAGAGAGAGAGAGAGAAAGAGAGTAGCGCAGTAGCGTACACACACTCATATTCATCGACGCCTAAGCCTTTCTTCAAATAAATCACCAAGCCCCTCAACAGGAGGAGGAAAAATCACCTTCATTTCATATGCCAGAGACAACACACAGGGACCACTGCCTGGCACAATGGTGTCAGTGTTATCACTGTTCAAAAGTGTTTGAAGATCAAAAACGGCTTGATTCTATTTCCTCCCCCAAAAAAAACAGGTGGACAGCTTCAAGCAGCGGCAGCAGGGTGTGTCCATGAACCACAGCCTTCTAGTTAATATGCATTGTAATAATCTCCCAAATCCTCTAACAACGTTCTCTCTATTTCCCTTAATACCATGACATACTCCAAAAAGTGAAGACAAATACTGGGGGAAAAAAACATCTTTTAATTAAAACTCCAGCCTTCTCCGTCTCGCCCCAGCAGAGCTGCTGCTCAGGTGCGGACTGCGGCTCTCTTTCAGACTCTGATTATGATGTAATCAATCACCGTGATGACAGCTCTGTCTGAGGAGGCTTGCAGCACGTTTCCTTCTGCTTTGTTTAAGGCAGGAGGCAGCTGAACCTGTCGCCAGCCCAGGTGATTGATAGACACCCTTCTGGTACCACCATGTCTTCGTTCGTAGCCCTGTCTATGATTCGGATCGGCACCAGAGTGCTCCCTCTTTTGTTTGAGCTGGTTTAAACCCACCCACTGAAGGTTAAATGCAAAGGCATGGAGTCGTGACACTATTGCACGAAACACATCACTTGGAAATCAGCTTCACAGTATTATGCTTTTCAGCAGAAGTCCTGCCAAAGCTTCTGATAAAAGTATAGGAAAAGTATAAAACACTGCTGTAATCGACACTCTCCTCTCACAATGAGACCAGTTGGATGGTAAAACACCACTAGAAGTTCGTCAAAGGTAATTATTGCCATTTTGTTTGACAAACGAGTTCTTAAAACTAAGGCAAAGCTGTTCAGTTCAATACTTGCACCTATTAAAGATAAAACCTGAGAAACTGAGCATTTTTGCTGTGCTCTCATTTCTTTTTCTACCAAAAAAAGAGTTCCATTGGTATATGCAGCATCGTTATTTGAATAGTGTCCCTAAAGTCTGAGAAAGTGGTCACATACAGTCTCTACAAAGACTCTACATATAGATAACAGAGGATTACAGTAACGTTAGTTTAACAGTTGATACATTCAACATAGTTTTGTTCTATCACAACATGGTATGTTGTTCAAAATGTGCTAACATCAACAGCTGTTCATTCATACTCACGCCAATGTGATCCTCTGGACAGAAACTTGATCATATATAAACGGTTTAAGTATCTTCTTTTGGTTCGATCCTGAAAGTGGAAACTACAGCCCTCTCTGAAGGCTTGCAACCGGCCGAATGTTGTGATAGATTAGCCGGCGGAGGCTTAAATCACAGGCTAATGGGCCTGTTATGGAGGGACTGGAGCGGTGCATCTGGTGCCACATGCGGCTCATGAGCCGCGTCATCTGTTACAATCTGTGAGCAGCGGAGTGCGGCTAGTCTATATACACACTAATGCAGAACCACGAAGCTGCGGCTAGTGGAGCCGAGAACAAATTTACAGCTCCAGTTTGGCCAGGTGCAGCCTCTCCCCACCATGCTATCGGTTTGTTGCGCTGATAGCTGCATTCGCATGATTCACGGCTCTCCACGGAGAGAGCTGGAACCCAGCCATGCTGGGAGTCCTCGTCGTGTTGCCAAGAGACAAAATACTAGAGACACACCTCAGGCAGCTTACGTACACTTTTAGCCTACAGTCTACATGAGCCGCACAATGTATTCTGTATACATGTTTTATCGCTATCATGAAATTAGCCTTACGTAGAAGGCAATAAAATGCAAATGAGCCCGTAACCAATTGGTAGAAATAAATGGTTCTGTGTGTGTGTGTGTGTGTGTGTGTGTGTGTGTGTGTGTGTGTGTGTGTGTGTGTGTGTGTTTGGATTGCCCTTATATGGGTGGACCCACAGGGGCTTTGACCCTGGTTGAAATTTGACTGGCCCTCTAATCATTCACAAATAAAATACAGTGGTGATTAAAAGTTTGTGAACCCTTCAGAATCTTCTATATTTTTGTATAAATATGGTCCAAAACATCATCATATTCTTCAGATGAGCCCAAATTAAACTAGATCAAACTAAATTAGACGAAAACATTTCACCTAGTCATTTATGTATTAAAGAATATGAGCCAATATTAAACATCTGTCAGTGGTAAATGAAACTTTGGGATTTGCAGCTCATGTGTAGGTAAAATTATGTCTCCAATAAATGCAATGACAATCAGGTGTAAGAGGGCACTCTTTTATTTAACGAAAAAGGATCTATCAAAGTGCAATCTTCACAACAAGCTTGTGGAAGTATACCATGGTACAAAACAAAGGAGATTTCTGAGCACTTCGGAAAAAGAGTTGTTGATGTTCAGCTCGTTGAAAAAGGTTGCAAAACAATCTCAAAAGAGTTTGGTCTCCACCAATCCACATTCAGACAGACAGCATACAAATGTAGGAAATTCAAGATTGCTGTTACCCTCCCCAGGAGTGGACAGATGAAACCAGAATAGAACTTTTTACTTTAAATGAGAGCTGTTATGTTTAGAGAAAGGGAAACATTGCATTCCAGCACAAGAACTGCTCCCATCTGGTAGAGTCATGGTTTGGACACGGATCACATCAGATCCTAAAAGCAAAGATTCACATGCTTTTGGAACATTCCAACATTTAATACTGGATCGATTTTGCAACAAAAATAATTCTACTATCACCACTGACTATGAACATCCTAAAAAAAACTTCAGGTGATTTTCTAATAGTGTTTGGATTAATCAACACATCCATGAAATGTAACTTGCAAAGAAGTATAAGTAATTTAAGTATCACACCAAGGGTTCAGCACAGTGTTTTACTTCTCATATCGTAATTACTATATGAAATTTCTGTTCAAAATACATATTTGATAAGAAACAAAAATACTTAATATATCTAATATAAGAAAGAATGGTAAAATGCCAGTTAATATAAAAGATTGTATCAATCTTACATTACTTTTAGTAGTATAAAATGTGAATATAATAGGTCTTATGGATTATGAAGACGAATGCAGTTATATGTATGTGTAACCTTTACTGATGTTAAAGGAATCAATATTTGATTTAGACAGCTAATCACCAGGGTAGAGCTGAAGCATTCTTATTGGCTCCTTCTGATCAGACAACTTAGGAACTAGAATTTGATAGTGAACAAAACTTTTTATTATTTGGTACTGAACTGTGATACTTAGCTTTACTGAATGTCAATGTTTGCATGTGGAACTGTTTTACACCATGAGCTGCATGTTTCTGCTAAATAAGTCTGCAACCGTCAGCTCATTAAACATAACTGCAGTGAGGGAACTTGCCGAGTGGAAATGTCTGAGAAAAGAAATCTTTTTTTGGAATTTTATCACAGATATAGAGCATCGAGCTTTATCTTCCACTAGTTTGTGTCTTCTTTGTTACACAAACTTGAAAGGAACCAGTGCTCCTGAAGGCCCTCAAAGTAATTTATCTCCAGATTCTCTGCATGATACAGAAACATCCTCAATGTTGAAGGATATTACTACAGAACATCACTCTCTTAAATGTCCTCAGAGGCCCCCATTAGTTTCCTCTTGGCAGTTTAAAATAAGATAGCTTGGTGCGTTTTGAGGTTAATAATCCCCGGTGGACTGAGGTAAGCACTTAATCACTGAGTATTTTTAGTCTTTCACTTCCTTTGCGTTGGCCCTTTGTGATGGACCGGATACTCCAGAACAGCCTTGGTGCAACCATGCCACTTTCAGTCCAGGATTCTTCTTTATTTGTAGTATTATACAGTACATAAATTAATAGTTCTATTAGTTTTAAATACACAATGCTGCAAGATCAAATTCCACTTCAGCAGTGAGTGAATGATATCACAATGATATTTTCTGATCAGCATCACACAATAGCCTTTAGAAACACTCAAGCTTAGAAGAAAAAAAAACCCCAAATGCTGGAAATTGCTGAACACCTGTGTATTTGAACAAAAGAGGCAGAGAAGCAGGCATTCGACACAGGGCTAGAGGTCAATTGGTGACAGTAAAGAGGCTGCATAGAAGCACAGCTCAAGGTGCTGATATGTATTCTGAACCAGCGAGTGCCATTCTACCTCTTTCCGAGGCAAAGAAAAGACTGGGGTCGAGTGGAACTCCCCTCGCCACTATTAAATGGGAAAGCGGCAGACAATATTGCAGCGCATTCACAACGCTAAGTGCACACAGCATTTAGTGGCAAGGATGTGGAGTAAATGGAAGAGCTTCGTAAATGGGGAGGCAGAGAAAAGGTCAGGGAGGTGTCACTCAGTCAATCTCTCAGGCAGGTACCAGGACGGGTGTTCAGCTCCACTGCAGACCCTCGGTGCATTCTTATTTGAGCGAGAAAAGCCCCATAAAGCCTGACCATGATTCGCCATTAATCTGTCATTCTGTCCTGATGGTCTGAATGTTTGACACATGCGCTTTTGTGCTGACTGGCTGTGCAAAAGATACTCCACTGTCCAGGAACAAAAAAAGTACAAAAAAAACAAAACAAAAGTACAATACATCTGGAGTCTACAAGACAGCTCTTGCTAAAGCATCTTGTACTCTCTTCTGGTTCTCACACTGTCCTGAAACTTGAATGTTTTCTCATATTGCAGGTCGCTTTGGATAAAAGCACCTGCCTAATGATTGTAATGTAATGTAATGTAATGTAAAGCATGTAAACTCCTTATCCCCATTTTTCATTTAAACATAAATTCTTAAACTGATGCCACATGTGTTGTATTTAGTAATAGAAGAGAAATTCCTAAACCATCTCTTAGTATCGCACAGATGGATTAGAATGGCTGTGCCATGATATTAAATTGTATATTTCATAAATACATACATGGGAGACTGAAATTGTTATCTGTTTAAAAATTGAAGAAATAAAAACAAGCCCGAATACGAAATGAGGAGCAAAATAGACAAATATAATGGCAGGGCATAACGTCAAGCTTGTTTCTGGCTTCTTTATATTCCTCCCATATATCATCGCTGTAATGCGCTCAGTTTGGGAATCTTTCTAGATTTAGAGCAATTTAACCAAGTGATGGGTGTAATTTGTATCCAGCGTCAAGTTGCCGCTTGCATTTAAATTCATCATTACCAGCCCTGCCTTCTCTAGATTTCCCCTGTTCACAGGTGTCAGGATGCCCTATCAAGGCCGCACAGACATCCATTACGAGAGGCGCTTAAGGGCTCCGGTTTGCCACGCAAGGCGAGACAGAGGGGCCCATATAGCGAAGAGGAGACACCGGAGGCAGAGCGACTTGGAGTGTATCAGGGGAGACTCGCCCAGTTCATCACTCAACGCAATGCATGGAGAGCTAGACACAGAAACACGGCAGTGGCGCTGGTGCTACATGCTCCTTCGAGAGAAAAAAACACCAGCCTAGGAGTCTGGGTTGCTCAAAAAAAACAATTAGCAAATATTTGATGGCTAGGTTTTAGCAACTGGCGCATGCGAGACCAAAGAGGGAGCAACAGCCTGATCTTGTTTACAGATTGCATTACTGTTCCAGCCAGACAGTCTGAGCAATGTTAGGTCATGAAATATGCAGTGAGAAGTCTGCGAAGTCTTCTGTACATGGGTATTTCCCTTGTTCTCCATTCAAAAACATCTCCCCGCTATCAGCTTTGGCACCACTTATTTACATCTTTTTCTATTTGCTTTAAAGGATTTGAGTAGGAGAACCAACGAATTATATTTGAGTAAATATTTAGGGATGATGAAACATCACAGAGAGGATATTACTCAGCATGATGTAATGGCATTGTAATCACTACACGGCCTTCTTTCCGTTCTGTAAAGGACAGCGGTGAGAAATTACACCTCAGCCGCAGTACCGACTGCAAAGCATTTTATTTTCTTGAAAATAGAAAGTCTGGGATAATTTGGGGTCAAGAGAGTATTTATATAAGGTTGCGCTTGAGTAGTTTATGGTCTGAAAAATTATAAAATCAATCAGAAATCCAACAAATCTTGTTAATGCCTCCAGGTGTAGGCCCTCCTCAAACACTCTTGACTTGCATCAGCCTCTTGCCATTCAGGGAATGGTCAATTATTAGAAACATGGAGATTGGGGCCGAATGGAATGAGAATTCTGAAATGATTGAATTCTTTGAGTGAATGTAAATCAATAAGGGCATAATAAATACATTTTTACAGAAGACATGCCTGGCAGTCAGAGCAGTCTTTATAAGTGGAGAGCCAATTTCTTTTGTGCAACTCATTACAGACAACGGCACTGAAATTTACGTTTCAAAGAGATAATCAATGTAGCATTTTTTGCAGATAGAACAAACGGTACTTAATTACATGTGAAACAGATAATTTCCAAAAGCTTGCACGCATAAATGAAATTTCACACAAATGATTGAACAAGAGGATGTGCGTATTCACAGTTTTCTGCACTGCTGTGAGAAGAATATTAATCATCTGTGTAATGCGACAGAGCATGGCGTGAATATGCAACGACAACATTCCCTATGCATTATAGGCAAAGTTATAGACAAGATCATGACCGTCTGCAAGCAGAACAGCGGACAATTGGCTAACAGTTACCTCTATTATCTCCTCTGGTTCGATCTGCACTGTTCAGCTAATGTGTTTAGTTAAGTCTGCATGCCGACGTAATGTGCCACTGGAAACACATTTTCGAAAAGGAGCACTTGAAAATGTAAAATATAATAATAAATGAATAAAATAGAATGTCCACTGCTTGAAACAAATGCAAAATGGATCAGCAAAAAGCTTTTGAAACCCCAACCTTACGACATCGTCACAACGTTTATGTGCATTTGCATACGCATTTGCACATGTAAAAGTTTAAAGCTACACACACCGTGCAAAATACCATTGCTGGCGCTGCCTTAAAGCTCTGTAAGAACTGCTGATCCAATTCAAGACTGGAGACAAGCAAGTTTCATCCCAAAGGGACCTGCAGCGGTGCTGCACTTTTGTCATTTATCTTCCCTGTTTGTAGTTAGGGGCCCATTTTTCTCTTTTTTTTAAAATTCTTTTTCCCCGAAAAGTTTTTAGTCAAGCTTCCAGAAGTCATCAAAATCCTGAGTCCTGGAGAATCACATCAATCAAAGAGCCCTGCAGCTGAGACAGAAGGGAGGAAATTGCTCCGGTATCGCTCTGTGGGGGAAGCATGGCTTGAAGTACCTCTCCGGGTGGGATAGACAGGACCCAGAGCTTTGGGTGCGTGCTGCAAAATCTCAAAGGCCGCATCAATCTTGCTGTGTGGGGGTTTATTCACACAGACCTGAGCAATATATAGGCAATGCTGCCCGATTGTTGGGTGGGAGAAATCTAACAAATGTGTATGCACCAAAACTAAGTGGGTGGGGGGGTCTCTATTCAAAAAGATTCATTTTAAAATGATGGTAGTGATGTAGGTGAATACAAGGTGTCATGGTGGGGACAGGGAATATGCAATATTATTTTTATTTCTCTTAAAAATGTTCGATTTCACACTGTAACAGGCTAGGTCTAAAATTCACACACAGATGGATGAGAGGATGAGACTCCAGACCTCCAGGCCTGTAACTCCTCTGTCTAATAACACTCTTGTTTCAGATGAGAGGTGGAAATATTTACAAACAGGTTTAATTATTTCCCGACGTGGAGCTCGTTACAAGAAACTGTGCTATCATAGAACAGATGATAATGAGCTATGCAAATTATCTGGATGATCTAAACACAATGTGCTCAGCCAACAAAAATCCTGTCAGTTATGAATATGAAGGCAGACAGAGGGGACTTGTGGCGCAGGCCTTCAAAAACCCAAATGCTGCGAGATACTTTTATAACAGAATATCTACAAAAAAATGCTTCTCTCTGATGAAGTGACAGCCACTATCAAAGTCCCACTGCATTTTCAAATGACAGTTGCTTGCCTTTGCCACTTCTTTGGTTTGTATCAGTAGTCTCTCCCCTTTCCATCCGAGTCCTCATGAGACTCTAATAATGTTAATTATGAAATAGCTACTGAACATTAGGCAATTAACAAAGGATGTGCTGTTATACCTCTTCAAAATCCAAAGCACTCAAATTGGTTAGGCATTCTGTACATGAAAGCTAAGTCAAAGAAAATGTGTTTTGACACTTGAGAATTTCCAACATATCACAAACAGAGTGTGCGAGTTCCTTGTGGGGGACTGTTAAAAATATGCAGCCTAATTGACTTGAAATGAGAAAAGCTAAATGCATCACTTTGAAGCCATTTGGCAAATACATGTTCTCAATAATTAAAAGTTTTGACAAAGTGCACTTCATGATTTGCATGCTAAGCAAGCTGTGACACTGGTAAAGTATTAAAACACACACGCTTTGGGGCAACAACAATCAATAATCCACTGGTATATGCAAAAATGTATGTAAAGATTCATGAGGAAGTTTCATGAGTACACAATAAATGTATTCCCTTAAAAGTTAAAGGCAATGACATGACAACAAAAAAATTTGAAAGTTTTAATGGTTCTTTGTATGGTTACACGGTTATAAAATGTAGTCTTCAAATACAGGGTTTTTAAGGTACCAGCTGGCACATAAAACACTATGAGGGGGTTCACACTGTGCTTTTCTGAGCTTTTCTGAAAAAGCGAAGTGCATCCTGCTGTTTATTTTTTCTTGGGGGTGCACACAGCTGTACTTTTCAAAGAGCTCTCCTTTGATTATTAGCTGATAATCAACAGCTAGTAACAGTTAACTGAGTATGTAAACTTGCAAAACATGCTAGTTTATTATGGGTTACTTGACAAAGAAAAACTTACTTAAAAACTTCAGTGCTAAGTCACTTAAAATCTCAAGTACTGCCCTCATAAGAGCCCAGCTGTGCAGGCTACTACCATCTTAAAGTACCAGAGGTGGTACTGGACTGCGGTCACTAACTTGTCCCTCCAACACAATTGTCTCTGAAGACCTACCTGACTCTTGATATACTTGGTGAGCCCTGGAAAAAAACAATTATGGTGCAGGGGGCTGACCGCTTGAAGTGGACCTTTTGTTTTTAGCTCTGCACAAAAAAAAGATTCTAGAGCTTCAAAGAACCACTGGAAGCTTAAAACGAAACAATGCAGGGTTCATTAAAATGCAAGGCACCCAGCCCACAAAAACAACTTCCAAATTGAAACAATATAAAAAGGCATCCAGTGTGAACCTCTTAGCGCAGCTAGGAATCAAAAACTGAATTGCTTTAAGGGGTATTGGATTTCATAGTAAATTCTTGAGCACATACATTTATATAAGACTATATTACTGATAATAAAACGTTTTAGCTCCTTAAAATCAATATCAAATCTGTGGCAACATTATTTTAATTCAACCAGGTCCTACTAGAAACTTTACAACAACCAGCACAATTATAATATGATCTGATTGCAATGTCAGATTAGGCTTAATCTATGTAGGCGTGGCACTTCAAGATGTGATACTTTTTTTCTTAATGTATGATTTGCATTTTTCAAATTAGATCTGAAATTAGAAGCTGAAAGCGTAATGGAATAGATAACGCTCTTTAAATAGAGTTTGCTATGATTCCGTCCAAACATAAGTAACCCCATTTTCCTGTTTTGAATGGGCTGAAATTTTCACCAAAGCTCTAAAATCCCTTGCAAGGAAGAAAGCCATTATTCAATAGAGGAAAAAAATGCTTTCTCAATTGCATGCCTCTTAGTATATGAAAATGAGTCTTGCCATTTTGACTTGTTGGCAAGTTTGGATGGTCTGATAATGGTCGGATAATGCACGTCTCTAGTTTGTACTCGCAGGTAAGAGTGTCTGAGTGGTGGGATCGGCTCTTTATTAGCACCCCGGTGCTTCTATCCAACAAAGCCTCCCACAGTGGGAGATGTACCGTAATTTCAATCTCCCATGCACTTTCAGGCACTGCAACTATCAAAGCAAACAAAGTGAGGGAATTTGCAGGAGAATCTGTGGTAATCAGGCAGGCTGCTGCTCTTTCAGCCATTAGAGGCGTGCACTGTGAAAGCTTCATTTCGCAATAAATGATTGTATTTGGGTAGGGAAGAAGCCTGCAGTAATAATGGGTGTAGTTTCTGGGATTAACTCATGAATTCAGCCATATAGCTCAATGCTTCCAGATTTAGCAACACAGCTTCTGAACCAACTGAGATGGCAGCCAAGGACATTCACGATATACTTCAGTAGTTTAATTTCTGCCTTTCACTCCATTTTCTCTGTTGATCCATTCAAGTGAAATATGTTACTTTATAAGCCTCAGAAGTTCTACGAACCTTAAAAAATATGATCATACAGAAGAACTGCAGCTCTGTAAATCAAAACACATATACTGTCCATGAAGTAAAACTCAGAACAGCCTACAGGCAACGGACACCGTGGCATAGTTTAGTTCCGTCAAAGGAATTATAAAAGGCTCAAAGCAAAGTTATCCTTGTTTTGCAAGGAGGCTACTCTGTCTGTACGAGGTCCACGTTTCCCCTAATCTTTCAGGAGTTGTTAAATGAGTCTTAAAATAGTGAAATGCTCTTGTAAGCATTTGCTTACTCTAATCTACTGTCTCATAATAAATGCTAAAAGCATCTAGAGGCAGCCTACTCTCAAGGTAGCAAAGCTAGGCCTTGTTTCTTTGAAAAAAAATATGCATGCTCTCTTTTAGAAGATTAACAGAAAAACGTGAAAGAGCATCAAGGAATTAAACGAAGTCTATTTTTAGGGACAAAAACAGGCCTTTAATTTATTTATTTCAAATTCTCTACACATTCTAATAAGCCTTTAATCAAAATTGAATGAACTAAAGACCTTGCTGCAATGTCATGTGGTATGCATGAAGTTTATATCTTTGATTACAAATGCTCATCAAGCTTAAGCATTCTTGATCTTTAATCCATGTTTCACATTCAAACTCAAGAGCAGCTTGCGCAGCTCTATAGGAATGAACAATTCACAAGGTTTATGCTATTTTTTCATAAAGTAAATAAAAAGGTGAATTGCAAACAGGGTGCAAAGACTCCTTCAGACTGTGAAAAATTAATCCATTCTTTAACTTGACTATGGCCTCGCATTAGCACTGAGAACCAAGCCTTTATATACAAGTGTAATCAATGACTACGAATCAATGAAACGACTTCTCCGTTATGGTTGACCTTCGGGAATGTTCAATCTTCAACTCATAAATGCTTCATAAAATGAGGATCAAAGTCTGGTTCATTAACGAGCCCAGACGTCAATGCATTTCAAAACCCTAGTAAATGGCATAGTGATGTTTAATTAGTGCTAGATTCGGGAATTAGAATTAATATTCTCCATCATAACAAAAAAGAGCACCACTTAAATAATATATTTTTTAATATCTTTCTTAATTTGACATTTCCTTTTGTGCAAGAGACCTACTCATTAAAGACTGAGGATATGAAGCCTTGGACCCTACGGCATTGTACATTCAACCTACACATTTGAGTTTGTTTTTTTTCCAACCCAGCAGCTCTTGATTTTCAAGCATTCCTCATGTCTTAGCTCTAGCAATCCTACATTCATTTCTCTCCCAAAGAGTTAGCCAAGCTGGCAGCAAAGCAGAATGTGATAACAAGCTCCTGAGACTCAGAAGTGAACTGTGAAGTTTCTATCACTCACTGGCAGTACAAATGAAGGGTGCTCTAAACTCAATCGCAAACACACTGTTATTGGCGAGTAGTTCAATATTTTTGAGCTTTCCGATGTCAATGGATGGTTTCATCCATTTAAACGTTTACTAAATGATTCATTAAGGCCATTAAAAGTTTATTAATTTGGGGAGCTTTCATTCAGACCATTTGTTATGCTCTGCAAGAAACAGCAAGGACACAGAAGACCACAGATCTAGAGCAACAGAATATTAATGGCGCTTTGAACCATCATGCTTGTAATGAAGATTTATGGATTTAATATGCGGCTAAGCGTTCCCAGAGCCTTGGAGAAAGGGAGACTTCACATAGAGAGGAAACAGACGTATTATTAGGATCTGTTCCACAGTGTCATTTGCCTAAAGTGGCAACCGAGCATGACCAGCTCAAGAACTCGGAGGCATCCGAAAAGTACAGAACAAAATTACCACTGCAGGATTAAGTCCTACTCAGTTGAACTGAATCCATTTCAACCCTATGTGAGTAAATTTCACTCGGTGGGAGTTCATTTGACGGAGGAGATTTGGCAGTGCACAGTTACTGGGAAAGTACGACCAGAAGAATGGGAAGGATTTAGACTAACACTCATTTGAAAAGAACGCTTTCAGTCTGAATAAGCCATAAATGCATAAGATCAACTAAAAGAATAGAAAGCATTCAAAACTCACACTTAAATACATATTTCTAGCTCTCGAGACACATACACCAAGGGATTCGGTTATTGGCGAGGGAAAAACGGTATCTTGCCTACATCTTACTGTATCGTGCCAAAATGTTCAATCATCATCATCACGATGCCAAGAGCTAAATCCTTGTGCGCTTGAACAAAATTGAATCTTTTGTAGAAGGGTGTTTTCATGTGGAAAAACATCCTATAGAGAACAAAGGGTTCTTTTTCTAAATGGTCAAACAGCTAGAAACAAATCAGAAGAAAGGTAGAAACTAGGGATGCCCCGATCGATCGGCCACCGATCGGAAACAGACGATTTTTGGCCTGATCGGCCTAATCGGTGATCGGCCGATCACTCACACGTATTGCCGATTTCAAACCGATCTTG
>JBBPDE010000034.1:6728592-6750609 GCA_037974605.1 Nannopetersius ansorgii | reverse complement strand
AACACACTCAGAGTCTCTCCTCAACATCCTCCTCCCAACACACTCAGTCTCTCCTCAACATCCTCCTCCCAACACATGCAGTCTCTCCTCAACATCCTCCTCCCAACACACTCAGTCTCTCTTCAGCATCCTTCTCCCAACACAATCAGTCTCTCCCCAACATCCTCCTCCCAACACACTCAGTCTCTCTTCAGCATCCTACTCCCTGCATTCTGACCATTCCACTGTATACCTTCTCATTCAAGCACAGGTATGTTGTCTTAAAAATAATAACTACACCACAAAAAACACCAGCCACCACCAGTCACTTATGTTGTGTACCCAAAGACAGGTCACTGAACAGTTGCAACTGTATACACAGATTATTGTTTAAATGTTTAATGCTATTTTGTACAGTATTTGTGTAAAGGTATAAAAATATGTGTACATAAAGTGCATGGTGCACATATTCTATGTACTGTAGTCTGCAATGTCCTGTTTTAGGTGTGTTGCTTCATGTTAAGACAAGATTTTCATTGTATTTTTAAGTTTTGTTTTCATGTTCAAACAGATGAACTGCTTAGAAGATCTTCCACCGTTGCACCAAAAAAACCCTTCCGCAGGCACAGAGAGAGAGAGAGGGCGAGGGGGGGGGCATTGGAGAAAGACATCTGACAGAGGTACTGCACCTCATTTTCATTTTCCTGAGTTCCACATAACATTTCGATGACTATAGTAGTTTTTGGCTTTGCATGATTCTCCTGTGTGTGCAGTATTATCTAATTTCATAGAGCCCCACATTTTTGTGGTGCCTGGTTGTAATACAGGCTTCTTCTTTTGTTGTTTAATGGTGGTTGGCATTTTAGGTGCACTACTGTGACCTTGTTGTGGTTGCAATATACAAATGGTGGTTGTGCAGGTAATAAAAAAAGAGAAATACACATTTTTATGACAGGATGATCACGTCAGATGAATTAATGAATTTTTAATAATGACTATTCGAATATTCAGAAATGATTAGCAATCCCTAGTTGTTTTATCTCAGGCTAAATTATCTTAGACAAATGTCAAGCTTGTTTTGACAAGCCTTTAAATCATTTTTAGCAAGGGGACTACTAATCCTGGACGACATTGTATCTTTGTTTTTTGGAGTTCAGTTACTGTATAATTCATGAAAACGTCTATGATTCTAGAGTGAAATATCAGGGACAGGCTGATGAACAAAAATACATGTGGAAAATATAGAAATTCTGAAGTTCACCCATTTGATAATCAGTTCTACATGCAACTAAATATGCTTGAATGTGATGCCACAACATTACAAAATTAAACACATCTCCCAATGAACTTGAATGTGATTAATTTTTATCATTTTAAAAGCTCTTGAAAATAAAACTTGCTGAAGCTGCCGAATAAGAAAATGGGATAAGGAACAGGGAGCTGTAGTAGAGCTAGAAAATTAAATGGACTGAAGCTCCTTCCATTCATTATCATCAGTGCCTCTGAGGACTGCGTGATACTGTAATCCCAGCATTAATTAAGGGCCTTTTCACTGACCTCAATTCAGATGGACATCAGATAAAACAGTTTAACTCAGATAAATGAAAAGGCACTCCTGACCAGCCAGGAGCTCGATATTATTCTGCAAATGAGGAATTTTTCTCCTATCTCTGTTTCAGGTCAGATTTTGCCTGTGGAGGTATCCGCTTTGAATGGGCAGGAAGAGTAATAAAAGGTATGCTGAATGTGGAAAAGAAAGGAAAAGAAAGAACAGCCCTTACACGGATCCCTAGAGCACATCATTCTATAAAAGCAAGTCCATGTAGAGCTCATTGAGGATTTGGAGACAGAGTTAGTCTTTCATCTCTGACTTTTATCTGAGATTGGTATGAAGTATAGCAAGCGTGCCGCTCTTCCTCACACTAGCCTGCCCTCCCACCTGGGCTGACCTTTGCATTAATGACAGACTCCGAAAGGAGGCTGGCCGGCAGCCCTCTGGGCAGCCTCCCGCACTTTAAAGAACAACACGTCACATAGCACCACAGCTGCACGACGCCAAGTGAGAAAATTAGCCCTTCTCCTCCAGCTCTCCCTGCACAGTCTGTGATCAAAGACACGAGCAAAGTAGGGGAGAGTCACTAAAGACTGTTACACAGGAAAACAAGGGAGGGAGAGAGGGAGAGAATAAGTGACATAGGGACTGTAAAATCTAATCTGACAGTTCATCTTCAGGCAAATCTTGTCATGTGCATAGTTTCACAGTTAATACCTATTGAAAACTAATGATAGAAAAGCAATTTTATAGTTTCACCATTAAGTTATATCAGTACACTGATAAGTACAGCTGATACCAGCGCTGGGCAGCTGGTGGCCTAGTGGTTAGGGAGTTGCCCCTGATATCAGAAGGATGTGGGTTTGAATCCTAGAATTGCTAGTAGCACCCTTGAGGTACTGTCCCCACACAGTACTCCCCGGGTGCTGTGTTCCTGGGTTAAATGCAGAGAAAGAATTTCAGAATGTTCACGTATGACAAAATAGTTACTTTCTCTTTTTTACCAGTCATTAAATTGGTAGGTAAATGCAAATGCTTTATCTTTCTATGTTGAAAACATGACCAATTTAAAATATTTAGTGTGTTCCATGGGTTTTTTCATTTATCACTGACGACCAAGGAAAAAGAAGCTGGTTCATCAGGTAGACCTGCAGGCATCATTTATGTAAGACTTCTTACAGAGCGTCTCCTTCTAGGACAAATTAAAACTATTTTAAATATGCTGAATATATTTTTTATGCAATCCAAGCCATGAAAATTTAAAAACAGAAAACTGGATTAAGCAGCTACTGGCAGGAGAAATCAAGGTTTAAGGTCACTTTGTTGTCACCAGCAGCTATTTACATGAACAGTGTGATGAGACGTTTCTCCATGGACCATGCTGCGACATATAGCATCATATATCATAATCAAGTTATGACCCTGACAGTAGACAATAGACAACACAATAAACAGACAGCTGTAACAGCGGAGTATATAAACAGTCTAACCATGCTAAAAATTTTACTTCTTCATATCTTCATATGTTCATAAACAACCAAACGCATGGTTCAGCCCTTAAAAAGCTACTTGCACCACAATGAGGTGTAGAATATGATTGTTACAGAAGTTGATAGAATGTGTAAGATTAAATATTATGAATGAACTCACAACATTTCATTAAGACTAACGATTCAACAGGCATGTGTTGACTGCTGTTGAATTTTAGGAGATGTATGACAAAGCATGAGCATGGCAAACAATCATGAATGGTCACACAGAAATATCTATGATTGGCCAGTTGCTTGAATCCAGTCCAGCATTGTGAGAAGGCACAATCGACAGCAGATTGCTACAAACCTCGCTACGGCTCAAGCGTCTTACTGTTTGAAGTCTGTTTCCCGAAAGCTCTGAGGACATGGCACAGCGGTAAGGCACTATAACTTCAGCACGGTCTTTATCACCCATTCGGCAGCATGGCCCATGGCCTTGAACTACAAGGTAAATGCAAGCACTCAGTGCCACGGTTTTACAAAGCCCACTGAGTTATACATTAGATTGCTGCCGAAAGCCAGGACTGACAGGTGAGCATGCTGTCAGGAGGCTTTTGCAATCGTGACTGCATTCTAATCAAAGAGAAGAAAACAGTAGGCCATCATAATTGACCGGGAAAAGAAAGTTTTCAGCCAGAAATTGGTATCCTTCTGTGAACCGAGGAGGTAGGCCCAATCACGATATAAAATAAAATGAAAGCTAGTACAAATGTTAACTTTCTGTGACAGAAGACAGAAAATGTTTTATTCACAACGTTAAACAAACTGAGCAGTGTTTCTTATGGCAGCATTTCTCATTTTTATTCGCCCCGAATAAAACGAAATCACTTGTGACATCCTCATTTACGAAACAAAATCGCTCGCCACTGCCCATCTGACAAACCAACATCACTTACCCCCAAACAACATCCACCACCACCCTCCCCAACACCACCCATATGCTGTTCAGTCAACAAAAAAAAAATCGCTTGCCCACCGCACTACCGACCCTCTCGATCCACAGAAAACACTGCTGAGGATAAAATTGGTCCATTAGGAGAAGAGTATGCTGTAAACTGGGCAAACATATTATCATCATTTTGTGGTAAATGCTGTCACATTACTCTGCGCGGGGAGATAAATGATGATAAACAACACGCCTGACAGTCTAGGTTTCTACTATTAAATCTAAGTTTCTTTTTTGCTTACATTTTCAACAAGCTTTCAACAAACATTTGCAACTCCCACATCTTATCATTAAAATCTAAATGCGTCATTCTTCAAAAAGGCATTTTGCCTTTCAGCTTGCCACGAGTAGGTCTTTCTCAATTTATTTAATAATTGTCTGATGGCAAATAGCTGATCTAAATACTACTGTCTTTCAATTTGTGTTTACATTGCAGCAAACTATGTAAATCAGGTGTGAAGTTATTTTGCTGTGAATTCAGCTAAAAAAATACCTTGTAAATATTGTCCCACATTGTTCAGAGCTCTTTCTAATGATACATAAAAATGGAAAACACCGTTTTAAAAATAAATCACTTTGTTTCTAAAGACCCTTTTCTTAGCATTAGCATTAGAACATTTTCAAGGTAGAAAGTTCTTTGGATGGGATTGGATAAGAGAAAGTATGAATACAATCCAATTCTGTTGCAAATCCAGACTAAAATAACACACACTCACAGGTGCTCATCTTATACAAAATGCTTCAACTACAAGCAATCCATTGTAAGGTTAATTGGTTTCAAAATAGTATTGGATGATGATAAATCACAAGGGTTCAATATCTACATAAAAAAGCTAGCATGCCATTCTCGACATTCACCTTCATAAACGTGTGTGTGTGTGTGTGTGTGTGTGTGTGTAAATGATTACTGTCACGGCAGGTTCACCAGTCCTAAAATTGCGGGTGTGGGCCTAGGCTTCCCCGCCCCTGCTTTCAGTTTGGTTTGTCCCAGGTCCCTAATCAATTTCACCTTCTTCTTGTCTATCTGTATTATTTAAGCCCAGCTCAGCCCGGAGCCCATCGTCTGTTCACCCTCATGTTTCTGGCTGGTTATGTCTCTGTTCTGTCTGTCTGCCTCTCCTCTATATCTCTGCAGCCCTAATCATGTCTCATCAAGGAGAAACAAAGGACACTTAGCCCTCTTCCTGATCCATCCTTCTGCCTGGGACGTCCCTTCAAGACTCCCACTTCATCACAATCTGGACTTTTCCTGCCTCCCTTAAATGAACTGTGTTACCATTTGTTTGTGGTCATTTTCAGATCTTAATAGTATATTCCTGCAGGGTGTTATTTTTGTACATCTCAGAGGAAAAGATGTCAATTACGTTATTAGGTTAATACAAAAACAGCAGTGAAGATTACAAAAAAAAAATTGCTTGTATGAAAGATAATAATCTAAAAGTGCCTGATTACAGCAGCTCCAGTCTTGAAAATAATCAAGTTTTTATTAAGAAAAATTATGCTTAATAGGGTCTAACAGAATCCTAGGTCCAAGATGCCACCACATCATCTTACTTCTTGCCAAATCACTGCCTTGAATTCATTCGTTCTCTGTTTAAATGCTTTCTATCACAACAGAATGTGTACTCTGGCAATCTAACTCTGGTCTGGAACTATAATCTGAAGCACAAACCTGAACTAGTTTCACTCAAACAGCAACAAGCCATGTGTGTCATATCTCAGTAGTCCAGAAGAGCACGGTGGAAGAAGCAGAGAGGAATACTGATTTTTGCTCAGGTGGTTTGGACTCTGTGGTCCAGCAGAGCTAATGTGCTCCAGGCTGGGACAGCCATGTGCAACAGCATAGAGCACAGTCATCACAAACCGCTGTCCCTGGAGGGAACAGCCCTGGCAACACACCCCAACAGCCTGTCCCCAATAACTTAGACAAAAGCTTTATAAGTACGCCGTTTGTAGCTATTCTCTAACTAAATATACTACAGCGATACATTAAAAATATGACACACAAGTTTGAACAAGCTGTTAGCTGATAGGTACCAAAGAATATTTTATAATTTACATTTACAGCATTTATCAGATGCTTTTATCCCTAACTACAGGGGGCAGTCTCTCCCTGGAGCAACTTGGGGTTAAGGGTCTTGCTCAGGAACCCAGTGCTGGTGCTGAAGGTAGGATTCGAACCCATGACCTCTTGGTCCAGCGGCAAGAACCCTACCCACTGAGCTACCTCCACCCACAATGGTCTTTAACTTTTCCTTTGTAGTTTCCAAAGGCAAGCTACTAAACCCACTGGTTCCTCCTTTGCAGTCCAAAATATTTCAGCCTCCATTTTTATCTGTGAAATTCAGTACGTGCCAAGAAAACAAGAGAAAAGTGTTCGCCGCACGAACAAATGTCAGACATTTTCCATTTTACACTGACATGTAAAGTGCAAGATTAACAGTGCATAGCTGGCAAGTCTGCAAGAGAACAAAACATGCCAATAAGCAGTTTTTCTTGCTATTAATATATATTACAGGGCTATTCACAGATTAAACTGAAAGCTCTTAGATCTCTCCCTTCCACTCACCTTATAATGACATGGTGTCAAAGTGTGAGCCAATTGTGAATCCTCCATAGGCGGCTAAGAGTTTGGAGGACACAAGAGATAATTAACTGAGCACGTGTGAAGTACAAGTGTCTACGAGTGTTAAGTGCCATCGCATTCACTCACAGTGCCACAATGATTTGCAATATATGTGTCAATTATCTCACAGTAATCATTATATATGCAGCTTAAAAATATGTTAAAAAAATTTAAAAAAACTATTACGGTCAAACGCATTAAGTTTCACTCAAATGTGTGAGAGGGTTGAAATGTCATAATTTATGCATCAGCTAAATAACCTGAATGCAAATATAATCTATTTTCATGTTATTGTTATGTATAGGTTCAACAGAAAACAAAGCAGACTGTAGAACTACTGAAACACAGCTTAGATGCATCCATTATTCATTACTGATTAAATAGGATTTTAATTATAAAGGGTAAAATATGACCATGCCACGGTCACACATAAGCTTTGCCCTTTCACTGTTCTTTCAAACACTGCAGAACACACTGACATCTATAAAAATGGAAAAGGTTTTTAAAAAGAACCACTTAAAAAAAGTAATAAAAAAAAGTATGAATTCAATCCAATCCAGTTGCAAACCTAGAGTAAAATAACACACACTCACAGGTGCCCATCTGAAATGCTTCAGTTATAACCAATACATTTTAAAATTATCTGGTTTTGAGATGGCTATATATATATCAACCAGTACTTGAGATTTCAATATCAGCATCACTATATGCGATATGCATTAGGATTCACTCAAATATGTGAGACGTCTGAAATGCTATCATTTATGCATCAGCTAAATAACTTGAAGGGAAAATTAGTATATTTTCAAGTTATAGTCATGTATAGGTTCCACAGAAGATGCAGCCCATCACTCATTACTGATTAAATAGGATTTTAATTAAATAGACCTTGCCACCATGACAAACCAGCTTTGGCCTTCTTGTATCAGGTAAAGGTCGCATGCACTTTGAGTTAATTCAAGCATCTATTAGGTGATCGAAATCACTATCAATATCACAATGACAATCAGCTTAAGTCCGTATCTAATGTCACTTTATCAGCCGAAACAGGCTCATGCATTAAGAACTGCACCAAATGTGGGGCAAAACCAAATGATGGATAAACACTGGGCCGGTGTTGTTAAACAAATTTATCATTACAGACAGACACATTGCAGATAAAATGCCTGTCAATAGTAAATTGCAAATGATATATATATATAGATCATTTTATATCTTAATTAACAGATTGCTCTGATATGCTCATCCGTAAGGGTTGCACTGTTGTAATCTCAAACAACAATTGTTTCCAAGCAAATATTCACCATGGCCATCAGAAATAAAGCCTGAAATGGTAAACTCAAACACAAAACACCATCACAGCAAAACAACAAAAATATAAAACATACCTACATGTTAAATTTATACCTACATGTTAAATTTATACCTACATGTTAACATAATGCAACCTAAAAAAAAAAAACTTGACATGAAAAAAAATATATCAAATATATTCTGTGATGTTTTTTTATTATAATATTAGCAGTTATCTGTGCCTTAACATCAGTATTCTAGAAAAGAAATAAATTCATATCAAACAAGCCCTAAACTCTACAATAGGTCGGCTTCGACCATTGCTGTTTGGTTTTGCTGGGTCTTTTTAACTGTAAACGATAAGACCAGCATCAAACAAAAATGAGTTTTCCTACAGATGTCAAAGCTCAGACCAGACGTCCCTGAAGGATTTATTTTTATAAAGGATGTTCTTTACCTGACTTCATATGCTTACTGGAAAAAAATGTATTAAAAAAGAGAAGCATGACAGGCTGTAGAGACTACAAAGGAACACACACACAATAATATGGACCCAAAGATAGGTATTATTATGCATTCTCTCATAGTCTGTTTTTCACCTTCTCTTATTATTTCTGTCTCTGTGTGCCCCACTCTCTCTCTCTCTTTTCTCTGTGTGTGTGTGTGTGTGTGTGTCTCTCTCTCTCTCTCTCTCTCTCTGTGTCTCTCTCACTTTTCTGTGTGTGTGTGTGTGTGTGTGTGCCTCTCTCTGTCTCTGTCTCTCTCTCTCTCACTCACTTTTCTCTCTCTCTCTCTCTGTGTGTGTGTCTCAGTGTGTCTCTGTGTGTCTCTCTCTCTCTCTCTGTCTCTCTCTCTCTGTTGAGTATTTACCCCAGAAATAACACCAGCCTAATGTGACCCTAATCTGTATGTCCTATCACAGAGCTCTACAGTGAGATGGTGTCGTGAACATGTCACAGACGTGAGAGTGGAGAACACCCCTGCCGCCACTCTGATTTCTCAGAGCACGCACGCGTACACGACTCAAACGTCTCTCTAGGCATAGATCAGCTCCGCCATCAGCCTCATACATGCTATCACAGTAATGCACTCGTCTCTGCGCAGTGCTGTTTTCCTCCACATCTGCTTCACACTGAGAGGAAAACTATTTGGATTTCTAAATAAAAAAAAGGCACAATCTTTTCAGAGGAGCACACAACAATTTAAAAAATGCAGTTCCAGCTGTGGAAATGTGTGATAAGAGTGATTAGCTAGTGTCTAATTTTAGACCGATCAGTCAACATTAAAACCACTAACAAGTAACAATTATTATCTTTTTACATTGGTAACTGTCAAGGGATGAGACATTTTAGGCAGCAGTTGAAATGAACAGTCATTTTTTAAAGCTGAAGCTGTGCTGGAAGCAGGAAAAACGGGCAAACATAAGGATATGAGTGACTTTGTTAAGGGCTGAATTGTAATGGCTAGACACCCAGGTCACAGAATCTCCTCCAAGCCAGGTTTGGTGCGATGCTCCAGGTGTGCAGTGCCTACTTCCTACCAAAATTGATCCAAAGAAGGACAAACAATGTACCCTGCTTACCTGAAAAAGAGATAGTGGAGGCAGTGTTATGCCCTGGGCCAGGGTTCATCAACATGGTGCCCCCAAAGACCACATGAGTAGCACAACTGAGTGTATTTAATTAGATCCTATTGCTATTCTTCTTTGATCATATTTGCATTTATATAGATTAAAAAATGACAATATCTAAAAAAGCAATTTAAACATGTTTATTATACTTGAAGTTTAGGTAAACTCTGTTCTAGTGTATCAAACTGGAAGCCCTTCATGTGGCTCAGTACATGTGAAGTAGCTCTCAGTTTCAAAAGGATTGGTGACCCCTGCCCTGGGCTACAATCTGCTGGGAAACCTTGGGTCCTGGCATTCATGCATATGAGATGTACCACCTACCTAAACATTATTGCAGACCATGTACACCTCTTTCTGACAAGGGTATTCCTTAAAGATAGTGGGTCCTTCCAGCCCTCTCCTGCCACAAAAATTATTCAGAAATTGTGACAAAGAGTTCAAGGTGCTCACTTGGCCTCCAATTCCCCAGATCTCAATCCGATCGAGAACCTGTGGGATATGCTGGACGAACACACCTTATCTATAGAATCCTTACCTTGCAACTTGCAGGACTTAAAGTATCTGATAACGTCTTGGTGCCAAATACCACAGAACACCTTCAAAGGTCTTGTGGAGTCCATGTCTCGAAGGATCAGGGAATGAGAATGCTGCGTGTGGAGTAAAAGTTAGGCCATTTTCAATGGAACAAGCGTGCATTTCTAGTTATGGCCATTTTTATTGTTTGATATTTTATAAAACCCATAATTACTTCATTAATTGGCAAACAATAAGTTGATTAATTGTTCCATTAGTAACATAACACACAGTGCTACACAACAAAAGGATGATCCAACTCACTCAGGCAAACAGGAACACAACACATATGTGCAGGTAAACCCCGCATTGCGATGCAGCCGGCACGCAACTGTTAGTCATTTTTCACACATCGCCTTGGATACCCACGATTCATTTCCATAAATCCGACAGCGAGGAACAACATCACAGCAGTTCTGGCCTCAGATAGGTGCAGGGTTTCAGACAAAAGACTGACAATGAAATGTCAGCCCCCAAAGGTCAAATATGAGCGCAGATAGATTGTGCTTATGTAAAACCATTATTCTCAATAGCTGATGCATTATCACTAAAAGACCAAGGCTGTCTAATCAGGAAGGGTGATGGCTTTGCATTGACACATGAAACAAATTCATCACAACACTGTGAACTAAACATCATGCACTGTGAATGACTAATGCCCGCAAACACACGTTATAATCATACACTACAAACTACAGACAGCCTCTGCGATCTCTCTTTGAACCTTCTTCAATCACAGCCTGTGATCTTCTGAATCTACCAGTTATTGGATTGCCTCTCCCGCTGCTAAAAAAAACTGTGCAGTTACCTTCGAGACTAAATGAACAAGCATCAGATACAAATCACACAGTATTTATGATCTTCCCTTGAAGGAACCTTCCTGGTGTAATTCATGAAGCTAAAACACGTTTCTTATCCTTGAAAGTATGTCAAAGCAAAAATCAGTTCCATCTCCAGCTCCAGATACCACATCTCTTCAGTGCACTCATTTTTCACAGAGGTTGGACACACCAATCCAAACACTTTCCAGATCTACAAGATGCTGAGGGGGTAGGTGTTTCTTTTCAGAGCAGACTTGCTTAAATTATGGCTGAGTCAATTCTACAGACTGGTTGCAGGGCTGGAAGCACTTTTGGGCGAAATGGCAGACTTTTCGCAGAACTAATATCATTCTTTTCTGACATTTTTCAGACAAATATCAATACAAGTACTGGACATTTTTATTCAGTGTTTCAGACACTGCACCGCACTTCGCGAGAAAAGTGGCAGAAGGGATGCATGCTTGTCACACTCAAAGGTTCAAGTGAATCATGTGCTATGTGTGTGTAAAAATACTCCTATTGTGCTGGAAGGATTCTGCTGTGGTCTGTTTTACTAATAGAATTCTTGTTGTTAATGTATTTATTTATTTATTTAGTTTGTTTATTATTTCTAAATGTATAGTTTTTAAGGCAATGTATTCAAATATTTGTTTATATTTGTAATATCTGTTTATCTGTAGTTTTGCAAGTTTTGCAAGGTAGGAATTTAGTAATTATGCATAATTCTTAAGAATTATCAGAAGGAATTATGAGAATAATGAGAGGGAATTATGAGGAATTATGGATGCTCTCAAACTCCAATTAAATGGCCACGAATATAAACTGTGTGAATTCATTTGCAAAGCTCATTTGCACTACAATTTTAGCTCCTTCATCTCATCGCTGCACATATCCTCACCTGTCAGAATCAATGATCATTGTGCTACCAGTCTCACCTGCACAGATACAGGACAGCTCATTTAAGCCAAAGCCTGAGCTTTTTACACTTAGTGTGAAGGTGCTAGTTAAAAATGAGTTCTCTGCACTATGACTTGATCACACGAATGCTGATGGAGTACAGGACTCGCTCATTAGGAATGAAATGACAATAATAAACATAGTGACACACCAAGACTCTTAATGAATTCTTTGCACTGCCTGGAGAGAACAGGCCAAAGTGCAGCTCATTCATCAAATAAAGTCTGAATAAATTGCTACATGATTCCGACTAAAGGTTTTCTACAAGCCATGCCTTCTAATCACCTTTCTTATGGTCAGTCTCCTAGAGTTGATGCTGCAGACAACAACCACCCAATTACAAGGATAAACAGCAAAGAAGTTACAGCAGAGTCACAAGCAACAGGAATCATTTACTTCGCAGCTATTTTAAGTGCTTATCCTCAAGTGAGTATATCTTTGATCTAAAAGTTTTTATACCCTTACAACAAGCCTAAATGAGCTAGCCAAGCAGACGAGCATGTATAGCTTAAAGCATGAATGCAGCATTGGGTTTCTCATTGGGGAACACGAACCATAATAATAAGAAAGCAAGAGTAAATTCACAAGGGTTCTCATACCACTGAACTGGCAAATTACCAGCTGCATAATCTGAAATATCTAATACTGGAGACGATCGCGTGGAAGGATCGTACAGCAGCCTACTGAGTGGGTGAGATATGATGTCAGCCAACGTTACTTAACCTTATTTAGAAATGTCTGGGCTATAGACCAGATGTCTATGACTCTGCTGGATCCAAGATCTGTCACATTATTTGATGCCAGACCTCATACACGATCACAGAACCGAGGCTAATACCAACGAGCAGATGTTTAACATCTTTCTGAGGCAAATGTGTCTGAGAGTATAATTGTGTAACAGCGATCAACTGAATAAGCTAAAAAGATTTTGAATCAGAGAAATAACGTTAACTAAATTCATGCACAAGAGTACAAAGTACACAATTAAATACACACTGATGTGTTTAGTTTATTGGGGTTTTTTTTGTTTATGTCAGAAAATCTCATCATATATTGCTGCTAATCAGTTATCGGTTGATAGGGAACATTCAAAACTAATTTTCTTAGAGCAAGCATGGAGAATCAGTGTGTTAAATGAATATTATCTAGTCCATAGCATAACAGCACCACAGAGAGAGACTTAATGCATTACATGATCTTAAGCTGGTTCATGACCTGAGGGGATAGGGGGCGGATGCACCACATCTCAAACACCAGGCACACACACACACACATTAACAGGGACATATCTCTCTCATGAGCTGCAAAGCCTGTGTAAACAGCTCCAGAATATACCAGCAAAGAACTCTCTAAATATACAACCATTCTTTAAATCTAACCATGCTTCGCCCACAGTTTGTGCTTTTGGGCAATTGTGGCAAGGCTAGTTCAAATAAACAACGAAGTTCTACACTCAATCTATCCCAACACTGTAACCTTATACAAAATAAGATTCATCATGAATGTAGATGATCAAAAAAGGGCTGTGCACTACAATTTCTTGTTAGGCTAAATGGGATTTTTGCCAATGTACTGTAAAGCTTATCCAATCTTTCGCTTCGAAAAGACCCATATGTGGGCCGAACATGGAAAGGTCAATTAGTATGCCTGTTTGGATGAACTCTACAATACAGATCTTGAGCTAAGTGTTCTCGGGCCCCTTCATGAGACCTCTATCAGAGTGCTCTATTACATTCCAATCGCTTGTTAAATTCAGAGCACCATGTTCTCAAAGTGCCCAGAAGGACAGGATGACTAAAGTGTTCAAAAGCATACTGTGTTATTTTAATAACGCTAATTCTGAGACAGACATGCTTTTAATACTTTTTTGTCTGCAAGTAATGCCAAAATAAACATATCTACAGTTTTACAGGTCCATGCCCCCATGCCCATCATCATTCTGGAAAGAGTACCTGTCTGTAAATGTCAGGCTTGTGAAGCAGTCTGCTACGTTCTGATGGAAACGCTTTGATTTCTGACAAGATGTCAGAGCTCCTAGTACTAGTGGGAAGTTATAGGACTTGTAGCTAAGGGAATGGATCGTTGCTTCACTCAAGCAGCAGAGGCCAGGTTTTAGTTATGCAGTTGGGAGAGAGGAAAAACAAAAACCAAAAAGCCACACAGCCGAGGGCCTTTTCCTCATCTCTCTCACGCGATTCCATCAGCTATGTTTCCTCATCAAATACCACTTTCTCATCTGTTGACACATAGAATACTCTTTACCTTCTCCGCTCGTCATTTTGCTGCTGCCTTGGCCGTTCTTATCGTCGGCAGTTCAAACAGAATATACTGGTTTTGGGGTGCCTTTTATCAATATGCTACATCTTGCAAACAGAATGAAGGGAGGCTTTCAAGGGACCTATTTCCTTTTGTTATTAGTTTTTTTCCCCTGCCATGACAAGAATGAGGTCTAGAATCAGTATGATTTGTATTCAGTTCAGGAACAGAGGCCACCGGAAGAGCAATTGCTTCATCTGAAATGAAGTTTCCCAGTTTGTGATATCCCCTTTGTTACTGTGATGCATTGGCAGTTAATTTGTGAACTGAAACAGTGTTCGATGTGAAGGTCGATACTGGGGTCTGTACAACTTTACCATGGTTATATGGACACTGCCCTCAATATGTCAGTCAAACTGATTGCTCAGCAAACCGCTGACAAGCATTCTTAAGAAATTGGAATGCAGACTTTAATTGAGTCTTATTTCGGGTTCTGGTTAGGCCTATCACCATCAAGACATTTTACCCGGTATTAGTGCAAGCAAGAATTTAATGCACAATTCCAATTTTTGGCTGATTTTTATCATCCTATTATTAACAAATACATGAAACACACAAGCAAGTTTACAACATACAACAGAAGAATCTTACTTGCACTTTAATTAATGGGCCATGTGGCTATTTATATGTGGCTATTTAAGTAAAATAAACTGAATCAAATTATGAAAAGCAACATTGAAAGTTGGAGTTAACTGGCAGAATGAGTAATGCCTCTTTATGGCATATTTAGATTCAGGTCTAGCAGCACCACTCAAATGCAGCATGAGGGCACTTAGCTATACCCACTCAAATTGGCCAAATACAAAATAATAGCAAGCCAATTGTGTATTTTAAGGAACGAATCTGCATATTCCAATATTGCCTCTTAGCTGATTTCAAGCACGCACATCTTAATTCCAGCTGATGATTAATTGCTGTTTAAATAAATGAATAATATAATATTAAAACAATTAACAATAGGGATGTCAATATTACTCTCTAATCCTAACCACATACACTCTTTTCCAGCTCCAGAAAAATAGTGCTAAATGTTGTTTCATGTATTCATTTATGTGGGTCCAAGACTATGATTTACTACATCAGACAATGAAATGTAGTAAATCACCCAGATAACAATCATTTTGCAATTTTTAAATAGAAGAGGCTGTAGTTATTCATAGTTGCGTTTTCTGCATAAAGTATTCATAATTTGAAATGCTTGTAAACTTCCTGTAGATTAATTAGATCAATCAAAACCCACCATCCCCATCTCAATCACCATCTCAAATCAGTCACATTTTATTTACATAGTGCTTTTTACGATCAGCGTTTGGCAATCCAAGATTATGTTTGGTGTTCAAACCTTTAATTAAGAACAGTCGATTCGCTTATGGAAAATAGCTGCAATTAAATCACAGTCACAATATTGGTTAATTTTTTTGTAATTTTATCCTCCCCAAATTGTTCCGCTCTATTGAGGATCAGGCCCCAGGGCTGAAAGAGGTGACGTCACAGGTTGTGCACGAGAAAACAGAAGCGCTTCGAGTCGGCTAAAAACGTCCAAGCTAGGCTAATGACTAATGAGGCCCCAAGAGGCTGACTGTTCCTTCTACTCTCTTTTGCCTGCTCCTTCAATCACAGGTTGTAATAATATACATCAGTGACAAGCAGTGAGGGACTGCTGCATTTTCATTCCACTACCCGGGCTAACTGCTTACTCATTACTCACATTACTCAATGTTTCATTATGAGGTTGCCAGTGTTGATTATATTGATAATTAAGTAACATAATGGTTATTTGGTGGAATAATTTAGTGACACTTTTCAATCTGACCACTCTTCGCAACACATTTTTGACATTAAACCAGAGGAAACATATTTTAAAGGTCAGTGCCAACTCCTTTATAGGAAATCTAATGCCATGGAATAGACATCAACATATCATATTGTAAGATAAAAAACAGTCCAAGAGGCTTCCTAGAACTAAACATGATGTTTAACATCACACTGTTTAACAATGAATATTATCTGACAAATAACTAGGCTTACGCACAAATACACATGTAGCTAAAGCTAAAGGCTCTACACAAAGCCCAGAACTTTCTCTAGAAAGCTACAATTTCAGAGGCCTGGAAAAACTAAAGTCGAGATATTGGAAGATGAAAATGTTAATGCATAGGGAGATAATAAAATACAAGTTCATTTGTTTGACTGTTCTCACTCACCTTAAGGGCTGACAATAATGTGAAAAATAGACAACAAGCTTGCTAACCGCTTTCTGTGATTATCACTGAACACTGAAATAACTCACCAAAACATCAACACTGAACATGACTTGTGTACAGTATTTCACTCATGGTTGAACATGTCTTTGCTCCTGTGTTAATAAACCAGGCAGCATAATGATGATAGCACAAAGATTTGCGTTTCGAACATAAATCATTCATATCCCTTCAACAGAAATCACTTCAGACTTCTGAAAGTCTTCCTATCTGACCCGAACACTCTCTCTAGTCAAGAGTGATTTGAGTGCCAATAGCTACTGCTTGTCAAGAATGCTCTGACTGCAGAGCGTGTCTATAAAATGGCCTGTGAATGCCATGTTTATCGCTCAACTTCCAGTCTGATCACTGAGCTAATTCATATAGAATGATCTACGAACAGTGTTAGAATAGTTCACAGTGAATAACAAATAGTATTTCTGCTTCAAATTCCTAATCTGCACTTTCAACCAGAGATAGGACAACACCAAACATTGTGCCACTAAAGTACTCCCTACGCTCCAAACTTAAACTACATCATACATTATATTTTTTAATTAACCCCCCCAGCACATTCAATATTACACACATCACCCAGCTACTCCCAGCTTAAGATATGAATTTAATCACTTTCATCATTCACATAATCTTCATTACACTGTGAATCAAAGCAAGAGCTGACTGTATTGTTACCCCCAATAATGGTATATAATATATTTAAAAATATGATTGAAACTGACCCCGAAGGAAGGTCTCAGTGAGCTACAGGTCTGTTGCTATTCCAGAGTTTTGTCAGGATAGCAAAACTGAGTCTTATGCAGGGTGACAGCAATCCATTTTTCCTTGCACTTTCAAAGCGAGCTAATTCTTTCAAAGACGCTTCACTATTTTTAGTCATTTTACTTTCCAGCAGGTCAGCCACCTTCAGGATTACATACGTCTCTTATCAGCGCTGCATTAATTCTGCATCAAACACGTCTCTTTAAAATAAGCACTACTTATAACCACAACGCAGAGATATTTAATACACTTTGCTGTCCCGTATCTCTTCTAACTGCATGTGTGGCTTGGCTGAGAGGTGCAGGTGTCTAATGAGGACAATTTTACCACACAAAGACAATTAAGGCTGCGACCTGAAGTGGTAAGCCCTCTGTCTCAGTGTGTCTCCTTCTGAAGTAAAGCTGGGGAGGGATTTCAGGTGGCAGCTCTTGTTTATCCAATAAGAACAACGACAGGCAGGTTGAAATTAGTGTCTTGTGAACAAGAGGGAAGGTGAATGCTCTAGTGCCAGTCTCTTCCAGGCTCTCTGAGTTGTCAGGAGACTCAATGGTTATTGACAGCATGACTGCTTCCTTTGCCACCAGATCATTAGTTCTATAGCAGGTTTTCTCCAAATGATCCAGAGGGCATGATGATAAAATATGGAGAAAACGCCAGTTTCTACCAACAGGGGAGCCATTAGCAAAAGCAGCAGTGAAATAATTCAATTTTATGGAATATGCATTCAAACAAATGCAACTGTCTGTGTACTGAAAGGGCTCAAGACCTAATTACCAACTTCATAAAGACAGACCAGGGTTACACAGAGGCATTTAAGTGGGCACATCTGCAACCAAGTTCTATTGTTAAATACAATGCCGGTGACCATTGTTCAGATGGTTGTGCAATGAATTTCGATCATTAAAATATTGTCCCTTGCATGACCCTGTGTAGGGTCTTACACAAAGCAGCATAATGACTTTCCTCAAGAATGTGCTTCAACAGAATAGCTCATTAATTACTGCTTTAGACACTAAAAGTGACAAATCAGAGGCAATTAAAAAAAAGTGCAACGCTGTTGCGCTGTTAACTGCAAGCAAAGCCGGACATGGTGTAGTTATTTCAAGGAACATTAAATTGGTTCAGAAAACTTTATTGGCACTAAAAGCTGTAGATGAAGTCCCCCAGTTCATTCTAAGACTCATTTTTATTGTGAGCACCTTCTCTGTTCAAAACAGCACAGATAGCCCCAGGGAACTCATCTGTCAATCTCTGCCAGAGAAACAACACACCTAATGCTGCAAAGACTCCCTCAGACTAATCATTTGACCATGCTTCTTACAAGCCACCACCAAGAAACAACCAGCGAGACAATTCATTTGTTCAAGCCAATTTAGGGAGCCAGACTAATCTCACGTGACCAGTTCAGGACAAAACTGTTCTCGTACACAAAGCAAATGTCATGCTAGTTCATTTTCACCTGACAAAAAAAACAAGTGTTGAAATGAATGGGTCACTGTAATAATAAAACCATGTATGACATAGATACTACATCATTTTTTAGCATGAATCTAAACTCTAGGAAAGCCTCCTGCATGCCAGATGAAAACTACACACACTTAAAGTCCAGCATGTTCAGATACGAGCCAAACTAAGGCCTCCACAGCTTATTTATGAGAATCTGCACCAAATCTGGCTCCCAATAGGTTACTACTAGATCCCAAGGACTGAAAGTATGACCCCTCAAGTGATTGTATCTTGTCTGGCTGCTGCAGTCAGCCATGCCGTGGTTTGTTTCACAATTACTTGCCTCAGAGTTCATTCAAATGGAGGGTGAGCTAACAAGAGAAAACAGCCAAAAGCTACACAGAGTAATGGAAGACAAAAACAAGAAAAAAATGGCCATCTCAGCCACCTCGATAGTGCACCACAATATTTTGTTCATTTTATACCAGGTTGATAGCCAAAAGCTGGAATTCATTTACATTAAATCTCATTATCACCAAAATATTAGTGTCAGCCACTGGCCATAGCTAAATGTCCTGCTGCCTGTAAAATGTGAAGCACTATTATTCCTCTGCCCTGATAGACTGGCTGTGACAATACTAATCTGTCAGCTTTGGGGCGTACCAGCAAGGAAAGATTAGACAATTGAGCCCAGCATTTATTCACCCATTTCTCAGCAGCAGTTTCTTGGGAAACTACACAGATTGCACTGTGCAAATGCAACTGCAAGCACTTATAAAGTCTGGATGATTACTGGCTGGGAAAAAAATCCTATCAGATGTATAGGGTAGCACCGGGATGCTCGGTCACTCTGATAACTTCCACTCCTCTGTTCATCTTTCACTTTTATATCCATAAATTAACACAGAACATACACACATTTTCACAATATAACTTTCTATAAGTTTTAATTGGACCCCTTAAGGAAATTATTAAGCGATCATGTTGAAACCGCTCAAACACTCTCCACCTCCACAGGAAAAACACAACTAGCAACGTGACATATTGTGAGTATGTACTATTTCATAATATATTTGTTGCAGGACTAGACTAGACTCATTTTCTGTTGATTTTGGCCATATACTGGTCATTTGCTTCTGTAAGATTCTCACTATCGATTAAACTGGCAATCAAATAATCTATCATTTTTGGAATTCCTGACACTTTTCAGATATATTTTATTTTATTGGCTCAAACAAGATAGTTTATTATAAAACCAGGTAAAATGGCAATTACAAGTTGATTCCATTTTATATGTGAGTTCTTACTCTTTAATATTAAAACGGCACATATTTGTGAGCTCTGGACTCTGGACTTAAGGTAAAATTGGCACTGAAATGATAATATTTATTGTAATTATAATGTTGAAAATACATAATAACACAGGGACAAGAGACAAACTGACTGTCATGACTGTGGTGTACGGGATGGTGACTGAGGCACAGATGCAAGGTTCCCTTACATAAAGAGACTCACCAACTTTATTCCTCACAGTCTCAGTCCCTTTCAAAATTTCAGGGCTCTGTCACTTTTATGCAAATAAGCTGTTGCTGGCCACGCCCCACCCATCCCATGCTAATGCTGCGTGTTTATCAACAGAGGCGCTATCCATCCCTATATGTTCGACCCCGAGTCGGACCCAGAGCAAGATGAACACAACACACAATTTGTGACTTGTCTCTGCCAGTAGCCACAGCGTTTGGCCTCTTATGCATGGTCATAAAACCAGCAAATAAATATGATGGATCTTCAATTAATCTAGCGGGTGGGGGTGCGACAGATGAGGGGTGGGTCGCCATCCAAATCTTTCTACTGACTCACAGAAAATGGATGTATGTTTTTTTTTCACTCATGGGGTGTTTATAGGAGCAGTAGAGACCCAAATGTTTTCACATACAGTCCTCTTTAAAGGAACTAGGGCTCCATAATATATCGCAAATTTACTGTCATTGCAATATCAACATGCACAATATACAGATCACAAAAGACTGACTGAACTGCGATAAATGGTGTTTTTTCGAAAGCTCTTCACCCAGTTTCACAGAGAAGAGGGCAAAAAACTGTGCTACTGGCACAAGCTGCGGAAGCTGAACTCAACAGCTACCTGCTGTCCCCCACCATAGACAGTGTAGCAGATCCTCTTGGTGGAAACAGCTACCCACAGCTGAGTAAACTAGCCAGGAAGTATCTCTGCATTTCTGCAACTAGTTCACCTTTAGAGAGAATTTTTAGCACATCAGGAAATATTGGAACATGTCAACGCACATGTTTAAAGCCTAGCAAAGTAAACATGCTGGTTTTCCTAGCAAATAACTTGCCATAATAAAGCATGCTTACACAAGTGTGCACAGAGACACACAGACACAGACACGGTACATTACATTGCAAGTGTCCTACAGTGACTGTTCCTCAATGCGTGTAGATTGTTCCTTTTGCTATTTATTTAAAATGATTAAAAAATGTATATTTTTTAGATTTTTTTCAACAATATTTCAAACAGTGGTTCAAATGTTTTATGGGAGGCATTAAAATGCTCCGTTTAAGTAAATTCTTTAGACTAGTCAGCAAATCCAAAGCAGAAAAACATTAAGGTTTTTACTTACTTATCACATGTGATATCGCCATTGCAACATTCAACAACATTATCGCATATCACATGTTTTCCTAATATTGTGCAACCCTAAAAGAAACCGAACTTAGTGCTTTTGAAGTGGTCCAAAAAGTGAACCAACAGAAAGGAAACTCAATTCTTTTCCTGTTCACACTGTGAGTTCATTTGAAAGGGTTCTCTTTCTGCTCCACTTCAGCTCAGATGGGGTCTCGGTTCTTTTTCTGTTTACTCTTTAAGTTCCTTATCCAACCTGCTGCCGCTCTCTGTTACATTGACTATTCTTGGGGATTTTTTTCCACATAAGAGTAGATGGTTAAAAGCTCTACCACAAATATCTCTGCTACTATTGTTCTTCAAGAATGCTTTGAGTCTGAGCAGCTTGGTAGACAAACTTCCAGAATACAAAACTGTTGAAACTTAAATACAGGAACACTGAGGAACCTGAGCTTGGTCATTTCGTCTCGTTGTATAGTTGCATATGGCCGATATAACAGTAAAGTTGATTTTGGTATTGAAGTAAAAAACATAGCTAGCTAACTGGTTTAACCATTTCTCAAGGGCTCTAAATAGTCCCTTCAAAGTAAGATAAATAGTATCAAAGAATCAGAATCAGAATCAGAAAACTTTATTTATCCCGGAGGAAATTGTTCACATCACGACTGCACACTCAGACAAG
>JBBPDE010000034.1:6717622-6728492 GCA_037974605.1 Nannopetersius ansorgii | reverse complement strand
AGTATTATGATGAGTATATTGCACATACTGAAAATAAGTTATTGTTAGAGTATAGCTAGGGTTATATTGCACATATAAAGCCTGACTGAAAAAACACAGCAAGTCATATATAGTGAACAGGATTTCTATTTGTCTGCCAAAGTTCTTTCATTCATGATGGAACACGAGCTGCATGTTTAGGAATCTATAAAAGCACACCTCTATTACAGTGTGCTTACCTCTACTCACAAATGCCTTCAGAAACAGAGCTCTGTTAGCATCAGTGTTACAACCCCAGATCATAAGACCCTTCCTCTGTACCTGCTGCTGCAGTTTGGACAATTTAATGTCAGTCTTATGTATTGCTGTTTTTGTTACTGTAATATAAATTACATTGAAGATAAAAGTGAAAATGCACTTCCTCAAGCTTCATATTAAGACTTCTGAGCCAACCTGAGCTGTAATGTCTGCATGAATACTGCGGTCCCAAAAGTAGATTGACCATACGGCTTCCTCCCATCCTCAGGAATCTGAACTTGCACGGTCTGAACTTAGCTTGGTTCGTACTTGCTGCACTCCATACTGAGAAACCCTCAGGGTTATTATGTTTCAGTTCACAAAAGTTTTGTTCAAATGTGAAATTTTGAGGAAAGTCAGGAATTTTTGCCTTTTCCTTTGAGTGTGGGGGACTAGGGAATTTATTTTTCAATTTTCAGGTTTAGCTAGCTTCTTCTTTATTATTTTAACTAGTTTCTCACTTATTATTTTAAAACTGGCTTGTCCCCAAAGTCATGACTTTCCTCCGATACAGGTTACCACCTTGTCTGCTGCTGCTTTGTTTTGAATGTGTTTCTCTTTGATTTGTTTGCTGGCAGTTTCTTTTGGTGGGGGAAATGTATATGTTTGGGCCTTATTTGGAGTTTAACAAGGACTTTAATGCTTTTAACTGGCCTCCTTTTGTTCAGTGTTAGTTTGTGTAACTGTCTTGTTCATTTTGTTTTCTCCCAGGGAGAGGATTAAAAGCTTTGTTTCAGATAACGGTGCAGGAATCAAGTCCTGAGACGGAGAAAACCATGGTGAGCCTGTTGGCAGCTGGAGCTACCTGGTGCATGAATTCTTCATTTTCTCCACTGGGGTTTTGCAGGGACATTTGAGTGGCACAAGCTTTTAAAAGGGCTTGAGGTGGCTGTGTGGCAGAAGGAGCATGCAGCACATTTGTTGTAAAAATCGCACCCTGGAGTTTTGAGGCACTTTTTGGCTCCAGTTCTGAGTGTGTATGTTTCAGAAAGGCTAATGGCTTCCCCACATGCCAGTCTAGTTTTCGCTCCATTTTAGTACCTTCGTGATTAGCCTTGTGGAGTGAAGTCTAGACTGTAACACCTTCAAAGATACTGTTTTGAAAGCTTGATCATTAGTATTTGAAGCATATTGTCAACTCCTTTTAAGAAAACTACCAGCCAAACATCTATAATTTAACTGGTGGCGTGACCAACATTTGAGCAGCTAAAGGTAATAAGAGTTTTAAGAAATTGTTACGGAAAAACTCAACCTTCGTTTAAATATGTAAAAGTGATATCAAAAGCAGCTGTGTTGTATATCTCATGCCTAGTGTGCTTCTGTTGAACTGTCGTTAGGTTCGTGATTTGACTAAGTCACTTAGCGAGGGCCCCAGCACTGTAATCATTATTCGTGTTTTAAGTTTAGAATTGGGGAAAAAACTTAACGTGACTATGGAGGCTTGTGTTTTTGGATTTGTTTCTTGTCAGTAACACTTGGAAGTTTTAGAGCATTCATGATCTCTTCTCATTATAAAAAATAATTTTAGTTTATATACTGCTTTCATCAAAACTCATTTTTTTAAAAACAAGTTATAATGGGTCTATGGGCTGCAAAACATGTTCATAAAGTTCTTTGCACAAAATAACTCTCATAAAGCGATCTCACCAGCTTTATTCTTCACAGTTTCAGGCCCTTTCAAAACAAGCTGTTTCAGGGAATGAGAGAGTGATTTTGTGCAAAAAACTTCATGAACATGTTTTGTAGCCCATAGACCCATTACAACTAAAGTGGAGTTTTGCACATGTCCCCATTAAATTAAAAAGTCAGTATTTGTACATGCCATTCTCAGATTTATGTATCGCTATCAGGAGAGACAAAAACATGACTGGTACATCCACAACAAGAACGTATGATTTCGCTCAATACGAGTGTATTACCACTTCCTATAAAGTGAGAGTGGCCAAGAGCCGGCTGAGTCTCTCATATCATGCTCATCTCCATAGAACCCTTTACACAGATGCATTTCATAATTAAATCGCTCTGGTCTGACCAAGCAGCTTGCGACTCTTCAATCCAGGAGATGGAGAAAAAGAAGACGATTTCTTCCTAGTGTGATAATCACGCACCTCTAGTGAAGGACAGACTGTGAAAAATCAATCAGGGTTATGTGGACAAAATATAGGGGTTCTAGCAGCGATTGCACAAATTGCTTTATATGCCACTTGATAATTGCTGATGTGGAAGAGGACACAGGAGGGGGAAATCTTCATCGATTTCCATTTATTTTCTCTTGGCCTGTTTTAAGCAGAGCCTTGAAATTAGAAAAAAAAAATCTGAAGTTGGCAGTGGAACGCCTCTTTCATAACCCACATGCATTTGTAGGGAAAGCAATGCATTTAAATGTGGTTTTCGCAATGCCTCTTTATATGTATACAAGCCCTGCTCCAAAATCAATCTATACAAACCGGCCCATGGGCTAATATTATGCATCGCTCTTACGGTGTACAGTATCACAATGTAAACATTAGTGTCAGTAGGCATTCAGACTGTTGGACTGAAAAAATTGCTTTGTATTGTTTTTGTTGACACAAACAATTTTAATTTTAGCCATAGTAGGTGTGACATACTTGGAGAGAAAGTCCTCATATCATAAGCGTATCTGTAGTTTTAGTACCTAGTGGCAAATAAAGTCAGCAACAAATGACCAACTACTAGGGTAAACAGATTGAGTGACACTTTCAAAGCGATGGATCGAATATGCTAACAGTCCAGAAAATGACTCACCCAGTCAGTGGCAGAATTTTCTGATTTATGTATTATGTTAACCTCTGTGTTTCTCCGCAGTAGGATGCCCGCCTATTAACGCCGCTGCAAGAAATCCTGTCCTGCTTTACATGGTATGCTTACCATGCTGGGCATGCTTGTTTTATGTAGGTGAGGGACCAGCGAGACCATAACCCCTCATGAGGAATTATTTCATCATTTATAATAAGAGCGCAGACTGAGCTGGTTGCTGTTCAGCGTATTCTGAGATAATAGCATGGGGGAATACACAGCACAGAGACAGTGATACCAAAAAGCCACTAAAGTAAAATATACTGCCCACAAATCCCCTTTGGCACCCTTCTCTCTGGCTGTTTTCCTCAGAGCTAACAAGCCATTGTCCCAACAATATTGAAGTAGATGAGTATACAATGGGAAAGTATACACTGACTGCATAAACAAGCATGCGGTACAGGAGTGTTATGAATACATTTCCGTCTTGCAAAACAACAACACCAAAAAAAAATATTCCAGGCATGGTTCTGAGATCTCTTCTCATCTCTTTAGTTCATTTCACTCAACACACCTTTGTAATCAACTGCAATCATCTCTCCAATCTTCCCTCACACTCCAAAGCTAATGAGTTGCACGCTAGTACCTTCATTAACTCAACTTCAACTCTTCGGGACGTCTGAACAGGTACGATGGACTTGCTTTCTTTTCTTCCTTTCATTAAAATGCAGCTTCAGGACTCCTTTGAACACTGAGAGGGAAAAAAATTTAAGTGATCTCCGTAACAGTGAGACTGTGTTTTGCTTTTTGCCAACGAGCTGTGATATAAAGTACCTGATAGATTTTAACTCATTGTAACAGTGATCCACAGCACCACAAACTAGCTTTCTGAAATTTCACTCAATGCAGAAAAATTAAAGAAAGAAAGAATTAACAGTTGTAAAAGCAGTACAATGGATGTAAAAGCAGTACATTGGGAAGTAGGGCTGATTCGTCATTATCAGGATACACTGTCACATTACGGTTCCGTATGTTGTAGATATTTTAAGAAAAAACGGACAATCTTTGACCTTTCAAAGAGGGTACACTTAGTATAATTAGTTTAATTGGATTACAGTGTTTGAAAATTATGTTCATTGTTTTTGACAGCATTTTAATTTTTTTGTCAGTTCCATCTCAAGAAAAAACAAATGCACATCCTGTGAAAACGTCACGATATGGTATTTTGTTACACTGATGCTACTGGAAAACATTTTTGGTTTGAAAGATGTACATTGCTGATACCTTCCAATGTCACCCAATGTTGTTAAGGTGCCCCACAAGCCATATTTTTTAAAATATGAGACGATCACATGATGAATCTATTATGGGTTGAGTGTATTGTTATACACATAGTACGGGTGAGTGATATGACTAAAGTATCAGACACTCATAATTTACAGTGTGTCATTTTTATTCTCTGACATTTGATTTTAAGTTGACATTTCACATTCAGCACTGAACTACGAAAGTAGTCTTTGCCATGAAACAAGCAGTTTATGAATGATGTGATCAGAAAATTGAATCATATTTTGGCATAATTCATCATGACAATGCCTACCTATTACAACACTGCTTTAGCCATCTAAGTTAGTTTAAGCTCCAGTTTGAACAGTCATTAAAGCTGCCATGCCACTGTTACTATCCTGCTGTCTATCCTATGAACTTTGCAAAGTGACAATTCTATTAGCATTCAGTTAGCTCAATGAAATTTAAAAATTGTACGCTGACACAGTCATTATTTTATCTTTCTATATCTTGCACTGCACTGATCCGAAGGTGCCGCAGATGACATATTAAAGCTGGAACCAAGGTGAACTCCTGATAAGAAAGATTATTACATTAGACCAGTGGTGGCTCAGGGAGCTTACAGAGTAGCAGTACTGCTGTGTAAAACCCTATTTCAGACAAATTTGAATTACACAGGACAGCCATAAGAGTATTTAACTTCAGGAGTCATTTAGTTCCATGCAAATGTAACATAAAAGTGTAATGAAAGTCTGCTACGCCTACTACTTGAGAAATGATTAAGTATTAACTATAAATATTTAAACTTTACGGTATATAAGCAAACATTTTATGTCTACAGTCTAGGCGCTATTTTACCATACTTATAGTTTATACACATATTCTTATCACTGTTTATGAACCTGTAAACTTTCTATACCCCACTAAAGATTGTTAAACAAAAAAAAAGAGATATCAATCAGATTTAGATTTGATGATTAGATGTTTTAAGATCTAATGACAAGCTGATTATACTTTTGGAGAGAAAATCTGTTATGTGCCACTGAACTAAAATAACAGTATATTCGTCATTTTCTTGCATTTGTTATGTTACAGATTTTCTTCGTAAAGCTAATACATGTAGATCTGGTCCAAATTCTCACACTGTGAAAGTGTTTGTCAATTTCAACCCTCATTTCCTATACTGGTACATCCCTAAACGTAAAACAATTAAATGGTCCAAAATGACTCTTTTACAATTCCTTTATTTATTTATTTTTTTACTAATTACTATTTTACAATTACAATACAAGTTGCACATTTAAATGGTTATAAAGCTATTATTTTGGAAATGGCAATGTCAGTAGTTCATAGTATTACTGGAGAAATAAAGAGTGACACTGAACAAGGCAATAATAATAAAAAATGCTTTGATTTCAATTATTATCTAATAATAACACATTATAAGCTTTAAGTCAAACTACAAGGGAAAGTCCGCTTCTTCTAGGCTTGCAGAAGAAAACAACATTCACAGAGAAATGGAATCCAGAGCTCTGTATCTTATGTCCTGAAAACACACCATCCTTATTAAGGCGTCCTGATAAATATGCAACAACTGCTACTTATTCTGCTGGGACATGCAAATGAGCTACTGCAAACATGGCTTGATTAAGTGTCAAAATTTTAATGAGATGAGCTATTATCAGCCCAAACTTAATCTGATGTGATTAAGGAGACAAAGAGTAAATTACGTATTTATATTTACACGTTCTGAGTCTGAAAGCTTTTGACACGGGATGACAGTGTGCTGGCACCAAGGATTTCACAGAGCAGAAATGATTACTAAGTTCGGCCAGTTTTCTCATGGTAAGGACTGATTTCAGGCCAAAAAAAAAAAGTCATCAGGGAATCCACACACAGATAACTTTCTAAAATATTCGTGGTCATCTCAGGATGATTGATAGCTTAGTTTACTAGCTTTCTTGGTAAATACTGAATCAAGACAAATCACCAGATACTCCAGGGTCTTCTAGAACCAGGACAAAACAAAACAGCAAAGTCTTTGCATTCTGTCGTATGCAAAACGCTGTTGAGCGCAATGTCACAAGTTCGCTCATCTTTCACCTCACTTATTCAAATAAACATAAGATGTTTCTCATCACAGAGCACTGTGGAGGCGTTGAAATGGATGGACACCATACAATGTTCTGAAAAACAGTCATAAGAGGTCCTCCCACTGGGAGCACACAGAGCGTAGTATCACTGCAGACCACCATGACCTCTGCTGCTTAACTTGGGGAAAAAATAACCAGGATGGACATTTGAGCTTTTCCATGAGATATTTTCTGTGATTCGTACCACAGGAGAATATTCAATGGATTAAAACAAAACTTTTTTTCCCAGGGTACATGGAGAGTTGTGGGTTTTTTCAAAACTTTGGCGGACGATGCGTTCGCTTAAGTGAAGTAACTGTCCAAAAACAGATAACAAACAGCCAATGATTAATGAGAAACTTCTTTTTTTACATTGACCCAAAAAGGCCATTAAGACTGCCACTCAAGCGTTTAGCATTAATTATGAGAATCCCCCATAAGCTTCCGTGAAATTCAATGAGCATTGCAGACTCTCAGCTGTAAAATGGAATAGTGCAATACTGCAAGATGCTGAGTCAACTGCCACGTTTCATTCGCCTCCGCTAATTTCCACTTTTCAATTCAACTCATACATAATCTGTAGCGCTTTCCATCTACCGAGTTCTCTTAAAAGCCAAATAGTTTCATCTAAGGAAGTCCACCGACAGACGTTTTAGATAGCTTTTAAAAGAGAAGTGAAGCGGTCAGAAGCTAATTCTTCTTTTAGGTCACTTTGATGAAGGTCTAATCATCACTCAAGTACACACGACTTGGGCCTGCCTGTGAAGAATAACATCATATATATATAGTATTTTCCAAGTGAAGGAGTTTGATATTGACATGTGGCCTAAAGTCCTTCATTCCTTAAAAGCAGAGTAGCAGCACTCTGATAGATTAGCAGAGCTCTTTTAATCAGGGCTTTGTGCAGAGTAGGAGCGCGATTGGTGATAGCTCTAATTGAAATGTCTGGGCTTTGGTTTTTCACAGCTCCTCCTCATGTTCACGAGGAGGCCACACACACACACACACACACGTACTAATCACCACCACGCGGATTAGTAGCTGACCATGTGCTGCTTAACCGCTCCCTCTACCATCTGCTGCATGAAAACAACACAGGGCCAGGCTTCTACACCAAACAGGCACTAGGATTAATTTACCCAGCAAAGAACTGTGACAAGAAGGATGCTGAACAGCTATGACTTTCAGAGCAGAGTGTAGGTAGAAACTAATAAAATCCCTTAAGGTCCTGTGTAATATTCTGGTTTAGGAAAGGATGAACCATGTAGGCTGCCAGTCTGCTGTAATCTAATATAAAACCCTGGAAATCCCAAACCAAATAAACTGACTGTAGTAAAGAAACTGTAATGCAACTGCACTGCTCACCATCTTATCTCCACACTGCCGTCCTGCTTTGCATAAATGGCACGAGTACTAACGAGAAAATACTTAATCATTCAAAACACTCGTGGGTGCAAGTATGAGTACTGAAATACCCCAAACTATGCCTGAGGCGAAGCATTTGCAGTTGAGAATAAATTATACAAGACAGTGTAAAAGCAATTAACTTGTAACCTAATCATACGGAGGGATAGTCAGAAAAACTAAAAACTACATTAAGCAATAAGCTCCTGTTCCTCAACAGGCAGGTCACACACACAGGTTAGTTTCTATTACAGTGACAATGACAGGCCATGCACCCAGCTGCAAGCAAGATAAGCTGAGGGACAAATATTCTTACTGCTAGGTGGTCATTTTGGCATTTTGGTAGGCCACTTTCAGTACATTTAAGGGCTCATGTCCTACTTTCATTTTATTTTATCTGTATTTTATATTTTTCTCTACTAAGGAGGCCAAACACAGTCATAGTTAATTTTTACACAATCATTTTCCAAACTCCCTTTATCCTTCAGAATAAAGCAGTTTTGTTACTTTGTCTCATCTGTAAATACACTCTGTTCTGCTTGGCTGTACTCTTTTGCCTCATTTGAAAAGCAATCAAGGTTAAAATACTCTATAACATCAGCATGAAACTGTCTGAACAGGTTGACATTTGTTAATGTGCTGAATTTCATTATATCACAAAACCATTTTGTTCAAATTTGGCTCCAACATTATTTTTTAACAGATGACATGACATTCCCTTATTCTAAATAAAGCAAAGGAATTCAGTTTTCCATGATGTGAGCCCTTTCAACAAAAAACACAGTGCTTATGATCAAAACCAGAGACTTCTAATTCTAGTCTTTCTATCTAAAATGTACAACATTCTCAGTTAGGCTAGATGAGACAGACGGTAATTGATTTGACACGTAAAATGCAGTGTGCTTTAATAGCGGAGGTAAGTAAGCATCATCAGCTTGGCCTTTTCAAAAGGTGATTCCCAGAATTCTGCAGAGCTGCTTTCAGCATGTTCTATAATTAGGCAGAGTTCTAGAGATGAGCTCAAAAAGGCCGTGCTTGGAGATGGAAGGACTGGCTCTTTGTGAAACGATTCGAACATGAACTAAGCATGAGCCATTATGTGTGTAAAGAAACAAATCACAAAGTCACACTTGATTCTAGATAGTAAAATAAGCAGGATTAAATCAACACCTAGAGTTCATTTTAACACTTCAGCATATGTTCCTACTCGTGGTAATTTTTCAGAGTTAATTTGACTCTGAATGGTGTTAAAAGGCACTTGCAATGTATTTATGGATTATAGAATGTAGAATGTAAACACATACTAATATTAAATCAAAATTCTGAGACATTTAACACTTCTGGTTTTGTTTATACTCTGATACCAAGAAGTGCCCTGTGAGTGTCAATCTAAATCTGTTCAAGTGAATCACATTAACACAGTTTTACATCGACGACTTTACTGCCGGCTCCATAAAGGTACACTGGATATTCTCCCTTAACAATAACTTCTATATTCCGAGACAGCTTTTGAAATGTCAGCTTTTCCAAAAGGCCTTTGTTTCATGTTGCCGATTACACAGACACAATTGTATTGCAGCGCTATACCTCATATGAGGGCTGCATTCCTTTGACGTGACAACCCAAGAATGGCTCTCTGTGAATCTTTTGCATTCCCTATTGGCTCTAACCCTTTATTATTATCCCACAGCCACCAACTGACCACAAGAAAGACTCTTATAAAAGGGTTTTTACCAAAAATGTACACTCTGTCACAATATTTTCATTTGATGGGATTGACTGGAATTAAAGAATGGTCTGACATGAAATTAAATTTTTACACTTATCCCAGTCGTAGATGAGCAAAGAAATATTTGGAAACCAGATTTTATGTCTTTTGTTTCAAAGCTTTGATACTTATCCACTAGAACTCAATTGTCACACAAATAGCCCAAATTAGAAGATACAAAATGTCTTTACTGAATGACTACACCTGAACTGGTCATTTAATTGAGGTGCTACCAATCTCCTTCAAAAATGTACATAAAACTGTAACATACTGAGGATTTAGAAATTTCCTTCATGGTAAATATGGCTTATATGGATAAATGTTTGAATCCTTACTTTTGGATAATCAATATATTGGTCAAATCCTAGATTGAAACTAACTTATCTGTATGCAGATGCATTCATTTTTACATTTTTCAAATCAGAGCAGCTCAAAAACGTTTCATTTTTCATTAGACTGTAAATCTCTAATGTGAACAAGTTAGAGGAATTCAAGGCTGAGGCCAGACTGAACTGATCGCAGCAGTAGACTGGAGACTGACGCTGATAGCAGCTAATGGTCCAAATCTGGGGCTGGATATGACAATGTACTGCTCTGCAGATGTAGAGGATTGCAGAATAATATTCAATGAAGATAAGAGTGCTATTTACTTCCCATGACAGTCACGCACCAACTGAAAGGGAGGGGTGCGAATATTTGCAATATGGATATTTAAGAACATGTACCAATATATTTAAACACGATGTGAACTAGATAACATTCCTCAAATTGCTATTACTTGTGTCTGGTGGATCAGTTTACACTTAATCCTTCAGTGACATTTGGATCCCGGCACTCCAGGTAAAAACTGACAACCATTCACTACCTTATACACCTATCCTGACTGAAGACTGAATCATCTTTTATACCCCCTCAACACTAATCAAATGTAAAATCCTAATATTGTTACTATTGGATCCACAGCCTTTTATGTTTTTACGTAGACTCAGTAGATCATCCAGTGTTGTATAGGCATGTAACAGTACACAGATGTCACGGTTTGGTAAGTACCTCGGTTTTGGGGTCACGGTTCAGTACGGTTCACGACACAGCAAAGTTAAGCAACAAAAAGTTCTAAAGAATGAAGCTTGGTTTGTTTTCGTTTTTTTTTTTTAATGAACAGCACAGTGTTAACCAGTAAACACACACTCGCTTATATTTTCATGTATGTGTAAGGCAGCAGAAGTGTTACGCCAGTAGGTGGCAC
>JBBPDE010000034.1:6685130-6698605 GCA_037974605.1 Nannopetersius ansorgii | reverse complement strand
AGGCAAATATCCCTGGGGTCAAATTGACCCCTGAGGGTGAAAAGTGTTAGTAAATTTGAGGAGAATAGGAGGGTTAAGGATGCTACTTTCTCCTGTGGCATCACTCTATGACTGGATTCTATATTCACATCTATTAAGGATGTAAGATCTGTTCATTTTAAATATCATATTCATTTAGATCTCTAGAATGCAGTATGAGAGTCTAAGGAACCAGGGCAGCCTGTAGCAAGCTGCTAAAGAAAGACTGGATGCCTGCTCTGCTGCTAATAGACTGCACTCAGTTGACTGAGTGCAAGCTCGTTCCACGACAACTCTCCAACTTCAGCCGAGGGCAGATCAACTGAAGCAAAGCTCTAGGATTCTCAGTACACACCACTACCCATTTAATATATCTTTGAAAGGGGAAGTGAAGAGAAAACTGACTGAGAGAAAGTTTGCTATGAGAGAGTGGGGCTGCCCAAGAGTTCAGTTCTAGGACAGTCGCCGCTCACAGGGTCACCTTGCTCATTCAGTGATCCGTTAAATCACTTCTGTCTCCACTGACCTGAGTGCAGTCCTCCGACTCCGACTTGTGGGAGTGAGGGCCACATTACTCAGCATGTTCTATTTTTGGCCAAGCACTGTTCAATCAGTCAGACTGCATACTTTAATCTGTCCATCGGGATAATGGAAGATATTCCAGAACATCAGAGGTGGTGACCCTGTCTACGTCTGTTCATGCAGTGACACATCTGTCTTTGGATTATGCCAGACTCTTCCAGCAGGTTACAGGCCATGAAGTAAATATTTACTCATGAAGGTGCTTTGGGGCATGGGTTATCTCAGTACTAGAGGTGTTATAGGTGAAAAACAAGGGGTTTTCTCTCCTCCCTTGTTTCACAGTTACTTTGCGTTTCTTTTTCACGGTTCAATATTTCATGGTCAACCTCCAGCATGCCTGTAAATGTGGGGGACTTTTGTATTCATGAGCCATGGACAGAATACGGAGCTAAGAGATGTTCACATTTGCATACTTGAAATTACACTAGATCTCAAACTGTGAAATATTACAGGACACCACCAATAGAAAAAAGAGAGAGAGAGAGAGAGAGCGAGAAAGAGAGAGACTGAACGAGTGAAAGAGAGAGAAAGAGTGAGAGCGAGAGAGAGAGAGAGAGAAAGAAAGAGTGAGAGAGAGAGAAAGAGTGAGAGAGAGAGTGAGAGTGAGAGAGAGAAAGAGTGAGAGAGTGAGAGAGTGTGTGTGAGAGAGAAATAGAGACTTAGAGAAATAGAGAATTAACACAAAATGCATTCACCAATATACAATGGTACCAAAATCAGAAACACCAGAGTCTTATTACTCCACAGCTAAATGTGTGTGTCAGTTCTCTGTGGTTGAGTCTACAGGGGGATTATCAAGCCTCTGGGTGGGAGAATGTGAGAAATATGAGGCCGAGCTTTCGGAATCTACTGAGAGATGTATGAACATGCTCGGGCTTTTATTCATGAGCTCACAGCCTCACAGCACTGATCTAGACTCAGATTCTGGCCCATCTCTCAACTGACTCTAGACAGAAAAGAAAAAGCTGTGCTTGAGTTGTAAGCAGGTATATTATTTAGCCTTTTATAGGTGTATGAAGACTGAAAGGGTAATTAATTATATAGAGGAGAGAGGTCTGCACACAAAGAAACAAACAAACAAACAAACAAACAAAAAGAACGGCAAAGGTTCTCTTTTCACTGTGGTTACAGTGAGCAAGCCTCTGTTTTCCCAAATACTGGGCCTAGATCAGTATTCCTCCTACAAGAGTGTTTTCACAGAGAGAATGAAGCTCTCTGGCTTGGTTCCCTGGAGCATTTGCACAACAGAAAACACTCGTGTTTCACGATACATAAAGTGATCCCTTCCAGGGGCACACTTGGCATGGAACATATCTTAAACGATGTTAGCTCCCTAGAGTTTTTATCTTTTTTTGGAAGGTTTTTTCTTTTTTGTTTTAAACATTTAAACATCAGCTTTGCATCACAATGCCTGGTGCAGGATCCTTGGGCTGCTTTGGGCTTCACACAGGGCTCTTTCCTGTTCACAAATTCACATATGCCTTTTATATGAGGGTACCAAATGTATTAGGAACCAGATCAAAACAGGTGCATGTGGCACAAACCTAAGACTCTTAATGAACCCTAGCTATGGTCCCAAAGGTATCATGTGCCGCATAGTTATATAGTATATCTCAACCTGATGAAAAATTACTATGTACACAGTAAGATAGTGCAGTGATGTGGTGTAGAATCTAGTTGTTCTCCTACCTGAACAATATCATTCTATTAGAATAGGGAAGGAAAAATATTCCTGATTCAGCACAGCTACTTTGCCATGCTGTATGAATGCTAGCTGTGCTCCTCCTGTGTTCACAAAGAATCTAAGAGCAGGAGCGCTGAGGTTTGGTTCCTGGCTATGCATTCTGATCTTGAGCACAAATGCGTTAAAAAGTTTTTTTAGAAACAGCGGACTCTTCTTAGAAGCATTATTGATACCAGCTGTGATCAGAATTATAGACATGCAGCGAGCTCACGAGAATCAATAGCTGTGGATTACTCTTTTAAAAACCTACACTTTGTGGCTCTGTAGTCCTGAGATGTTTTTATTACATTTTTTTTGCACTGAACCTTTTGTGCATTTATTTGACCAGCCCATGCGTTCTGTGGATGCAGTTGTGGGAGCTTAAGACATGATTAATTAATCTCAAGGAAAACAGCTCTGAGCCACTGAAAGGAAATAGTCGGGGGTGACATTTTAGACGTCTATTTGCAATAGACTTCGAGATAATTATTAGCACAAAGCATCTAATGAAGACCACATATTACAGCAACACACATAGATCTGCAAAACTAAAGATTCAGATATTCAGGCCACATTCAGACCACTGTACAAATATGGATTGGAGACAAATGGCTAATAATTGCACTAGGCATCACATATCTAATCGATTTGGGTGCTGGGTATTGACTTTACCCTTTGATTTTGACAACATGCCATCATAAAACAAACAATTGGATCCATACATAATTTAAGAAGTGGGGATGCATACTCAAAGAATCCTTTAAAGCAAACCATTAGCTTATTAGTGAGGCATTCGAGACTAAATGCACTCATCTCTGAGGTGATGTGTCCCAGAAGGAGTCCAGATTGAAATGCCTGCATAAAAGGGATCAGTTCTACCAATTATTATTGTCTCTCAAGTCCATACATGACATGTGAACATGGGTGCCAGAAGCATTTTTTATGTGGGGGGTGCACAACGTCTCGACTGTTGTCTGGGCGGGGAAACGCAGGCGAGATGAAAGGAACTATTTTGAAAAGTGGGCTATAATGGTACTGGCGCCCATGCGTGTGAATAATAAGTGAATTTAAATACAAGTGATTAAATTAGCATTTGTCAAATGATTTTTATGCTTTAAAAATAAACATTGTTTTGTTATTGGACATATAAAGCCTTATTGGACATATAAAACGTCTCAGTGATAAAAATCTGATCTGGATGGCATGTAAAAGTTATATGGCCTTTGTTCACCATATGTAAGAAGAAAGCAAAGCTCAGCTTGACTGGGTGCACCTGTGCACAGTGCTGTGATTTATACCCATATCAAAGAAAAGAACATTAGTTCAGGAACACAAATTGGCCCAAATAACCAATATTTGTATACAAGACCAAATCACCTCATGCACCTGAGTTCTCATGTCACAGTTATTTTGTTTCGGAGCATACTCTGGACTCTAAAGAGGTTTTCTGTGATAGGTCTGCTGATACACTGACAGTGGAACTGAAAAGAAGTCACGCGTGACAAACAGCGATATGCACCAGTGTCAGTTACGCACAAGAGAGAGAATAGAGGAACTTCACAGAGGCTTCTGCCAGAAATCTCTGTAACATTTGGAGTTATACACATCAGTGTTCTTTTATGCAGATTCTCTCAATAAATAGACATGGCCAACTAGGGCTTTTGGCTATGGGATTAAGTCTGAAAGAGTTTGTGTTACAGTTGTGTTGCAAAACCGCCTACAGACCCATACTGAGATAAGGGGGGGTGCACCTTGCACTGTCTCTGTGCCAGTTCTGCATCAGTTGTCGTCAAAATCAGTCTCTGCAGTAGATTTCCTGCTGATTGATGTGCTGATCACACCTGATTGAACGAACCAACTGAACAGTGAAGAAAAAAAACATGAAATACAGTGTTCGAGAACCAGTGCACTACACAACAAACCCACTGAAGTCACGAGCAAAGGTGTGTTGTAAATGGGATGCCATCATTTATTTCTCTACTGGAAATTACGTTAAGTGCAGATTTAAACCATTTGAAGTGTTTGCAATTAGAAGAGGTGACATTTTGCTATGATTTGATTCCAACAGAAAATGATTGCAACAAAAAAATGCTTCTTTTTTGTTATTCTTTGACATTAAATTAAATTGAAAAGGTTGGAAATGCAGACTCAAAACTGACTAAGCAATAATGTTAATTATTAATGATGAATACAAATGTAATTCATTATCTAACTTTGAATAGCTATGCAACACAAACAACTATTTTTAAGGGTCCATGCATGCAAAACTGCTTAACTGAGCAAAATGAGTTATTTTCTAATCACTGAACACATGACGGAAACCATGAGTGGTTTTTAAATGCGAGGCAGGAGAGTTAATAAATCTGGCCCTTTCTGTCTACTACGAAATTTGACACGGCAATATGACGGTGCTGAAGTGCTCGTTTGGGACATAAAGCAATAAAATATGATCCTAAGGGCATAAAACTCTCAGCTAAATTATAGTCTACCTAATTAAAGCAGAGTAAACGGTGAAATTTTAATCAGTAGATGTCTGACAGCTTTACAACTGTGCTTATATACAAGCACTGGCTGCCATTTTGATCAGCATGGGGCATTTTAACTTACCAAATTAAGAAACGTCCATTTCAGACTCTCCTTGCAACCTCGTGTAGCTGTTACAGAGAACAAAGGTATTCAGTGGGCAAACCCTAAGAGGTTATTTCACAGTTTTAGTTATTAATATTACAATATGGCGTGTTTCTGCTCAAAGAAACAACCTGAGTACATTTTGACTACTTGTAAGACTTTGGCGCCCTCTGGAGGAGACAGATAGGTACAGCAGAAAGCTTAAGGCACACTATGTGGACAAAAATTTTGGGACACATGGTTTCCCAGGTTTGGGCCAGGCCCTTTACTTCCAGTGAAGGGCAATCTTGATGCTATTGCATCCCAAAACATTTTAGACAACGACAGGCTTCCAAATTTGTGGACACAGTTTGGAGAAGAACCTTTTCTATTCTAGCATGACTGTGCCTGAGTGCACAAAGCGAGTTCCATAAAGACATGGCTGAAGGACTTCAGTGCTTAACTGGCAACTTGACAGGGACAGAGCCCAGGACAGAGCCCTGATCTCAAAACCTTTGGCATGAACTGGAACGGAGATTGCAAGCCAGGCCGCCTCGTTCAACATCAGTGCCTGATCTCATAAATGCTCTACAGAATGACTGGCTGAAAATTCCCACAGAAGCACTCCAAAATATTGTTAAAAGTGTGGAAGCTGTTGTAGCAGCAAAGGGATGACCAACTCCATATTAAAGTCTATGTATTTGAATATACTGTCAAAGTCTCACTGGTGTAATTGTCAGGCGTCCCAATACTTTTGTAAATATGGTGTATGTTGACCAAGTGACACTGATTCTTCTTTTGTTAAATAACTTATTAAAAAGATATGTTAGATATAGAAGGAGATATCCAGTCCGTACTTTCAGGTGAATGTCTGTGTTTCTACTCTCCTCCAAAGATCAAATGTAATTTCGGTCAAAGCTTGGGGGCAGTATGATCTGCATCTGAGGTATTTTTTTTTAATAAAAGGTTGTTCATCGAAATCCAATTAATTTAGGCCTAAATATTACTAATACCTTTGTGCAAAGCAACACCACACACACACTATCACTGAACATAAGATCAGGAGTGGGCTTTATGCATGCAGTGTCATGTTAAGGTTTAGACCAAATTGTTTGTTTTGGAGCCATGGCAGAACATGTGATTGAGTCTATGTAAAATATGCATACATATATGCATATATAGTTCACTATCTAGATTTAATAACAATTTTCTAGGCCTAACCTTAAACCCAACCCTGACCATAACCTCAGTACCCAAAAAGACAATATATTGCTCAAAGCAAGACATCATGGGTTATCCGTATTTTTTCTGACTTTCAACATACATAGTTTTCCTGAAAATGTACTCAAACAAACATTCATTCTTTCACAGACAGAATATGGTGCAAAGAGTAGGTTGGCAGCGAAATAATCACTCTCCCGTACCTCTGGCTGAACTGGACAGCCACAGCAAGCAGGGGGTCCTTTGTGAAATGTGTTGCTCATTTACGTTTGGGTTAATGGGACATGGCACCCCCACCAGACAATAAAGTTGCTGTCAGTGACAAACATCAACCACCAGGGTGCCTCTGATTCCTGCTGACCACCACTGGGAAGACTAACTACTGCACAGGCAGCAATTCCTCAGTACTTCTACTTTGTCGTTTAACATTTTTAAGCACAGCAGGACAGAGCCGTCTGCTCATTTCTAAGCCGCCAAAGAAAGAACCACAGTTCGGAGCCATTTTCTGCTCCACTCAATTGTTTGCTGTAAATATATACCATTGTAGAAAAACAGAATCAAATTTGTTTACTGTTGTTGATGAGAACCAGACTTCCAATGTGTTAGATGTCGCTAAAAGCTACCTCACAAAATGTTATTTACAGATATGACATTGTTTTATAATAAGATTTTGAACTTAAACGTATTTTTAAAACCAGGGTACATGCAAGCTGTGAAAAACAAAATAGTTCCCATGTTTTTTTTTGTTGTTGTTGTTTTTTTCACCATCAGGCTCACTGGTTATTTTGGGCTGCAAATAAAAATGTTTATTTTGTGTTGTTAGACATTGTAACATTCTTACACTGGACTCCTTTATTCATTCAGGCATTTTAGCTATATTCTCTGCTAACAGGTGTTCAAACCAAGCTCAAAGAAATGCAATTTCCATAGACAAACATTGTAGAAGAATGGGTTGTACTGAAGAGCTCAGTGACTTTCAATGTGGTACTGTCATAGAATTGCCACCTTTGCCACAAGTAAATCTGTGAAATTCCTTCTGGATCTGTCTTGGATAATGATGATACTGTGAAATGGAAGCGTCTAGGGACAACAACAGCTCAACAACAAAGCAGTAGACCATGCAAATTCCCATGTATAGCTTGGAAAATCATCTACTTGTTGTCGCATCTCTCACTATGTAGTTGAAAACAGCATACAGAAACAACATCAGCTCAAGTGTACGTTCATGAAATTAATTTCTGTCACCCGGTTGCTGCACACAAGCCTAGGATCATTATGTGTAATAATAAGCGCTGGCTGTAGTGGCACAAAGTGCACCAGCACCGGGGCCTGGAGCAATGGAAACATAGTCTTAGGAGTGATGAATCACACTGCACCATCTGGCAATCTAATGGATAAACCTGGGTTTGGAGGATGCCAGGAGAATTCTCCCTATCAGAATGCCGAGTGCCAATACCATAAGTCCCTTCAGGTCCATAAAAACTGACTTCATACGACCCTGTTTCCAAAAAATAAAAATAAAAACAGAATGTGATAATTGTTAAATCATGCAAGCCCATACTTAATTACATTTAAAACAGAAAAAGGGCCAACATATCAAAAGTGAAACTGAGACAGTGTTTTTAAGAAAATTTAAACAGATTTTGAATTTGATGCCAGCAACGCATCACAAATCGGGAGGTGGACAACAAAATTTGCAAAAGAGCACCTGATGGGATAATTAGGTACTACAGTCAGTGGCTGGGTACAGTCAAAAGTACAGATGGAGAGGGGTTCACCACTGTGAAAGAAAAAAGTGCAACAATTAGATCTTAAATGTAAATTGGCAAAGAATATGGGGATTTAATCGACACTAATGGTTCAAAAGCCCATAGATCAGGGGTCTCAAACTCCAGTCCTGGAGGGCCGTGATCCAGCAGGTTTTGGTGATTTCCCTGCTCAGAAACACCCGGTTCACCTTGCCAGTAAATTGTCAGGTTTAGTGAATGTATTTTAAGAGGGGGTACCATCAAACTGTGCTGGACACCGGCCTTCTAGGACCAGAGTTTGAGACCCCTGCCATAGATGTTTCTGAGTACATAAATAAGGCCAAAAACTAATGCTAGATGGTCATTTGACGCTCAGGAAACTGCATTAAAAACAGTTGGGAAAATCATGTACACTGCCTCTTCCAGGCTAAAAAGAACAGGGTGCATCTGGCTTATTTTAATCAGGATCTATGATGTGGCCTGGGCAGGTCTAGGGAGGCATCAGTATGCAGGTTTTGGAGCAACATATGCTGCTATCCATGCAATGTCTTTTTTGGAAAGACCTAGCTTATTTGTTTAATCAAGACAGCTGCACTGTAGATGCATTATCAGGGCTCTGTAGTAGAAGAGTCAATATGCCCCTGTCCCAGCATTTTTAAAATGAACATTTGTTTTCCAAAACGATTCAAGATCTGATATGTTGTCTTTGTACTTTTTCAACAAAATGTAGGGTTTACAAGATTTTCACATCATTGCATTTAGAGTTCTCTAAAATGCACAATTTAGCATCAAACCACTCTAAGTGACTTTGGTTACTTCCCAGCAGATTAATTACACCAAAAAGGTACCTGAAAAAGAATGATTAATTTACCCACTCTGGGGGTTTAAGTCCTCAGAGGACATCAACTTTTTAAAATTAGGTGGCATGTCTGAGATTCAAAGCAGCAGCCTTGATGTATAGTATGGACAATCAGTGACACCGGGGTTAAATCTAGTAGGGATATGGTAGGAGGAATGTTTCAAATACAAGCAAATCAAATAATCTCCGAGATCTGAGGGAGGATTTGCAGATTTCCTCCTTCTCATTTGGTATGCGTGACAAATCCAATTTGCTGCGTTTAGTTCCACAGAGTCTGTGCTAAATCCATAACAGCTTGGTTCATCAAATCTAGCAGTTTTTCCTTCCCTCACTGACTTACAGACATTATTTTTCATATAACTACCTAATCCTACACTGAGAGAGTGCAGCTGTAAAGCAGAATCCTTGTCACTATCAATTTGCAGGCAGCAAAGTTAAAGTGTGTCATTTAATGGTTTTGACTGGGCAGCGAAATGGTTTTTAGGTGCACACAGGGCAGCCATAAGGGTGGATGGATGAGAAAGATGAGCCGTGTATGAGCCCACCGGGTGTTTGTCACTGCTGTCAAACCATTTGGTGGAATCGAATCTGAAAGAGTGTGATGTGTGTGTTTGTGTGCGCTTGGGTTTGCGGATGTGTGGGCAAATTTGAAGCGTGTGTGTGTGAGGGACGTCCTGCTGAGACCATCTCTCAGCTGCAGCGGAGGTGCCTTCCAGACAGCAAGAGAGTGAGGGAGAGATTGAGAGAGCGAGAGACAGAGAGAGGGGTGGGGGGAGAGAGACAGATATGGTGGGAATAAAAGAGAAAGATCTAAATCTTAAACTTCACAAATGACCTGTCAAATCGGATTCTTTTTGAATTTTCTTGCAGGCAGGCATATGCACAATGTTGAATATAATTTTAATGATTTGAAATATCATTCGAAATACAAAATTGAAACTTGGATTAGACTGGAGAATTTGACAACGCCAGCAGCTCTCGTTTCTGCTTTTGCACACTGCCATCGCAGGACTAGAAGAGAAGGGTGCACAGGACTGCTCTCACCGACAAATGGTGACTCACACCTCTCTCTTGTTTAAACCTCATCTTTTAAATTGCATTGTATTGCTGTAACTCATTTCACCAGACTCCACATCATTGAGTCATTAAAGAACTGGACTTCCTTCTTAGTTCATTCCCAGACGACATCTCTCTATTTCTATCAGATGAGTTCGACCTCCCAAACGACAAGCTGCATAACTGCAGCATCCTTGCTCTTCTTCTTTCACTCTGCACCTCAACAAGTTTCCTCCAACTCATGACGTGTGTAATGTCCTTGACATTGTCTTCACCAGGGCCACTCCTGCACTCAACATTTTGGTGCCCCTTCTTCACCTCTCCAACCATTATCTTTTGTCGTTCCTATTTTCTCTTCAGACCTACTCAAACCACTCTATCACCATCCCTTCAACTGTTTGTCACAATCTTCACTCCCTTTCTTCACCTGCTCTTTCCTCCACCATCCTGTCATCTTTGTCTCTGCCTGGAATATCTTCCTGATGTCCTTTGGTGGTGGAAACGGCTTCCAGCTCCTTCTCTGCCCTAGCTACTCCTCATTCAACCATAGTCTTATGGGGTGACACGCAGCTCACATCTGCACCTTCTTTCATCTCCTTGTAGCACTTTGCCACCTCTTTGATGAAAAATTGACAATATAAGTCTATGTATTCCCGCAGTAATCACAGCTCTTTCCTATTCTCTACCAAATGACCATCCTCCATTTATCCACTTTACAAGAATGATGTTCTTCAGCTCCTGACATCTTGCAACTCTGCCTATCACTGCTTGAGCCTATCGCATCACCCATGCTTATGACCATATTCTCGGTTCTTCTTCTTTATATCATTCACTATTAAATGTCGCCAGGTAAACAGGCCATGTTTCAACTGCCTACCTATAATCACGCAAATCTTAAAAAAAGACGCTCAACATCGCTAGTTTACTACACTGAATTACTGCAGACCAATATCTCTTCTTCTTTTTTCTTTTAAGTTTTGGACTGTGCTGTATATTACCAACTCAACCTCTATCACAAAATAGGTTTCCTGACCCATAATAGCACATTCTTCAGAAACTGTATTTTCATCTGTCACTGAGGTCCTTTGTGCAGCCAAAACAACTGAACTGTATTCGGTTCCAATTTTTCTAGATCTTTCTGCAGCTTCTGGGTTCATTCCCCAAACTTTGGGGCAATGGATTGTGTCCTACCTTGTTAGCAAATATCATTGAATGGATCTATGCCTGTGTGACGAAAGGCTTATCACTAGTGTTCCTAAACGCTCAGGACATCACCCCTTCTCTTTTTCCTATATACCTGCTCTCTCAGTGATATCTTCACATGGTTCTCCCACCACTGTTATGCTGCCAACTCATCATCTCCTTTTCTCCTGGGGAGTCTCAGCCTGGATCTCTGCATGTCTGAATGAGATACATGTTCTTCCTGGAGGACAGCAAAACAGAGCTCCTGTACATCTGAAGTGGTGCATCCCCAAGGCTTGACCTTTTCATCACTTTTGGAAAAGCTGTTGTCACTCCCACTTCAAAAGTATGAAATCTAGGTGTTCTCTTAGACAAAGAGCTCTCATTTTCATCTCACATGAACAACCTCTCTGGAACCTGCAGGTACCTTTTGTCTAATATTAATCCACTCATCCATTCCTCACCACGGATGCCACTCAAACATTTGTCATTTCAAAACTCGTTGGCCTTCATCTGAAGACCACAAGACCTCTGCAGATGACTTAGAAAGCAACAGTGCATCTGGTCTTCAAAACAACCCGTGGTTGTTACCATTAGATTTAAAACTTTAAACTCCATGTCTGGCAAATTGGCCCAGTGAGACGCATATACTTTTAAGATTTGCTTGAATTTTTTGTATTTAATGTCAATAAAAAATGAATTGCACTGACAACAAACTATTTACTATGGAATTTGGTTTACTGTAAAAATTATTATTATTATTATTGTTGTTGTTGTTGTTGTTGTTGTTGTTGTTGTTGTTATTATTATTATTATTATTATTATTATTATTATTATTATTATTATTATTATTATTATTATTATTACACAGACCAAGTTATAGATTGTAGGTGGGAGAAGCACTCCCTGATAAGTAAAGTTTTTAACTGTATTTTGAAAATAGGTTAGGTTTTACAAAGATTCTGAAAAGGGGGAATTCTGGAAAAGAAATGTAGTGAGAAAGGATTAGTGAATGGATGGAGTAATTCAGTAAAATAGGGAAAGGAAGATCTATGGAGAGCTTAAAAAGTAATGAAAGCGGGTTACACTGATAACTGTATGAACTCGGCAGACAGTGAAGTTTATGGAGATGTGTGGAGACCTTTAAGTTCAAACTCTAGCCAAGGTTTTTAACTATTGCAGTAGTTAATACAGAAAACTGATCCCTGGATCCCTCAGGGAAGGTAGTGAGCAGATACTATATATTTTTAGTGTATTTAATTTAAAATAATTACAGATTAGAGTCTTTCTGTTTAATCTGCATTAAGCTTAAGGAAGTTTGATGGTTAGCTGCAGAGCGGGTGGTAAAGCAGATCTGGGTGCCATCATTATAGCAGTGGAAACTGAGTCCATGACATCTGATAATGTCTGAGTGGAAGCATGTAGGTTATAAAGAGATTATAAAGAGCAGCGGGCCAAGGACAGATCCCTGAGGGCTGTTTAATGGAAGCAGGAAGGGAACCTGTTGAATCTGATGAATGAAAGTGAATTGTGAGATAAGAGGTGAACTGGGAAAGAACAGTGTCAGAGAGACAGAAAAGAAGTAAATTATGATTAACAGGGTCAAAGACAGATCTCATATTCTGGAGAAGAGGAAAACTAAGGAAACCCCAGGTCTGTATTTAGTAGAAGGTCATCAGTAACTCTCAGTGCTATGAAACAGACATAATCTGTTAGAAAAGGCTTACAAAAATTGTGGGTTTGCAGATGTGCACCCACAACCCTTTCTACAAGTTTAGAATAAATGGTACAGTTTGCATGGTCTGTAGTTATTAAGAGATAATCCAAGGTACTTTCAAAGCAAGGGCTTGCAGCAGTTTCCGGGTCAGTTGGAACAATTGCAGTGACAAGTGAACTATTTTGCTCTATTAGAACTAATTATAATTAATTAGTTGGGAAAATAAGACAGAAGTGGTAGATCATAGGACTGGATCTTATTCATTCTGTGACAGTGTGGTAAGAAACACTGTTAAGAGAGGACTTGGAGACGGTCATGAGATGAGGAAAGACTGAAAAGAAAGGAGATTATATATTGATTCTTGAATGTTATTTCGTAAAAGTGATGAAATGAGTCACCCAGCCCAGTAGAGCTAGATAGAAGAGTTGCTGAGGGTTGAAATAGTTTATTTACAGAGGCGAATGGAGGGCTAGGTTTACAGCTGGGGCTATTCATAAAAGTGGTTGGGAAGAAGAAACAAGTAGCATTAAGGTCAGATCAATAATTCAGCGTATGCTGGGGAATGACCAATGAGGCCAGCCCCTCTAGGAACCAGCAAACTGCATTCATGGACCTCAACTCAGGGGTAAGCCAAGGAGAAAAATGAATGAAACAGAAAAAGTTCATGGATTAAGATGATGGCATGTTGTCACGAGGTTGGGCGCAAGGCCAACACTCGGAGCTTTCTTGGGAAGCAGGAAAGTAGCAGGCTTGGGACCAAGG
>JBBPDE010000034.1:6666044-6676162 GCA_037974605.1 Nannopetersius ansorgii | reverse complement strand
AGAGAGAGAGAGAGAGAAAGAGAGAGAGAGAGAGAGAGAGAGAGAGAGAGAGAGAGAGAGAGAGCGTGCGCATCTTATGCAAACGATCTAAAGCCATTTATCTGAGCAGTAAGAGACGAATACACAAGTTAAGATGATGACAAGAAAGCATTATACAAGATGATAACAAGAAAAGCATTAAACAATGTTTCGTGAGGTGGTTAGAGGAACACAGATTTGATTCTAGAGTTCGCTTCAGCCTTTGAACAGATTTGTGAAACTCCATCAGCAGCTCACATTTTCGAGTTCCAGTACTTAATATGTATTTAATATGATCATATTAATTCGATAGTTTGGCTAGCCATCAGATATTTAATTTTGTTTTTTCATCTGAACCAGCATCTTTATTATTGTTAATATGCCGTAACCATGTTTACAGTACTTATCCAGTCTTTCATCCAAACCTTATTAAAATGATAATTCCTCACCACTTATAGCTGTTCATAACACAACTTCACCAACATTCTTGGGGCACAAGGCTCCTGATTCCCACTCCTCCTAACAGATCTATCAGACCAAAGATGGAGCCTGAGCAGCTGCTTCTGTAGTTGTTTCAAGGTTCTCATGTGTTACTTCTGCACTCATTCATGAAGGAAAGAAAATTCCCTGTCCTCTCAGTGTCTGGGTCCCATGCAGACCTTGAGTTTCCTGCACTGTAATAGTTGTTGTTCTGTCTGCTCCCACTTCATCTTGCAGGAGTGTTCTCATTGGCTAATGCTCATCCCTGTTCTTAGTACTAGTCATACAAGTTGCAGGATTTTGAGATAATTTCAAATGATCTCTGAACTGTTCACTCTACACATGCTGTTACTCACATCACATGTTTAGTGTACCCTTAACCTTTATAAGAGACATTTATGAGATTATGCATATTTTGATGAAGTACTAGTTAAAGGTACCAAAACATCTAACACAAAAATCTTCAGAGCCCTTCCCTTTAATTCTGTTTCCAATCATCTGGACAGCAAAGAGTGAACAAAATAATGCAAGCCATTAAACTGGTGAATATTATGCTTGATCTTCAATATAAATGAAAGTTTAGAGTTTTAAGAAAATAATGTTACAAACAACAGTTAAAAGCAACGTCAAGTGGCGTTACAGGCTTTGGTCAGTCGGAGTAATGAATATGAAACAAGAATACGATCATGGCACAAACACAATATACTATTAATTTCCTATGTTTTCAAAATATTTTCTCTTTTCAAATAAAATACATTCAAACACACTTAAATATTTTGTAAATGTATGAAATGAAGAGTATATCATATTTGTTCCATAATCGTTCTCTTACATATCCATTACACCAACTGACTAAACCCTGTTACCCCATTAGACACCCCCACTGTCTCTGTCTCTCTCTCTATACATATATTATAATACACACACACACACACACACACAAGATGTTCTTAGGCTCATACACTCACAGTGTCACACACTGCAAAGTCTAAAATGCCGACCTGAATAGAAAGCAAGCTATCACCATTCTTTCATCCCATTTACCTGGAATGGCTCAAGCATTATGTCTCTCTCAAGATACTGGGACATGTACAAAAATTCATGGAGAAAATCAACAGGAGTAGGTTTTTGGAGAGCCCCAAAAGTGCCTGATTTGAATTGAGGGATGATGTTAGGGTTGCACTGAACCACCTGTTTTCTGTGTGGAATATTAAAGGTCTCATTGCATTTGAGACTGACACAACTGCAGAAAAAAAATACATTTAAATATAAACGAAGCATGTTACACAACTTTTAAAGCAAAGGTTTTTCTAGTTCTTGGTTGAATGGGTACTTCTAAAATTTTAACTAAACATTTTATGTATTAAAGCACTTTACACTTTAAAAAGCTTATTCAAATTTGTATATTTACATTTTTTTTTTTCTTACTCATCAGTTGAAATTATTTTTAGGGAACCAAAATTGGGTTCTTACATCATCATTCTAGAGAACCTTTTTGGCACCTGGACTCAAAGCCAGTGCTTCATTTAAGCCTAATTTGTTTGGACCTACAATGGAGTACAATGGCTGCTTTCAGTAAATGAGGCATTTAATCTTGTAGCGTCAACACAAACATAACATAAATGTGTGCAGAACAAAGACTGCTTTTCAAATTCCTGGTTGTTGTTTTTTTTTTAGATTTTCTATAAAGGAGAGTGTTCACTCTTTTTCTGCCATCCTATCCTACTGTGCACATCTGCGTCTAAAATAATAGCCTCGTAAACAGCTTGTCCAAGGCGGCGCCCCCTAACGCACTGATAAAATATATTTTGAAAAATCCATTCAGCGCATTTATTGACTTAACTTGGGATTCAGGAAAAAAAGAAAAAAGAAAATCTTACAAAATCACTTGTATTTCCTTTTTAATATTCCCTTAAACAAAGCACGAGGCAAAGTCTTATTGATTGGACTGATTTAAAAGTACCTGAGGCAGGGTGTCTTTAATCCGAGGGTTCTTTTAAAAATCACCTGGTCAGACAAATGGGACCTTTTAAAGGAGTATAATGTGTTCTTAAATTATTTTATTGATGGGAAGTGGGATGGCCTCTGCAGGTACCCATACAAACGCTCAGAGCATGCTGTGAAAGGGTCAATTTGTGCTCCATTTTCCATTTCTTCATTATCTGCCTTTAGAACCATGCTGTGTGGCTCAATAAGCCTGCAAGAAACTTCAACTCTCACACATTTACAACTGCCAAGCATTGCTTTGATGCAGATCATTAAATGTTTTAATTATTAAATAATGATTTAGTGTTAATGGGTGTGGTGGTGGACTTGCCAATTTTGAAAATTGACCATGTGTATATGAAGCTCAGTTAACTTTTTATACTAAATAGTAATGTTTTACAACATTGTTTATGCATTTTAACATTGATGGTAATTTTGTGGCTTCTATTATAGTTTTTATGTCACAGTTAGTGAGGGTGTGAACAGAGTTTAGAGAGCTGGTCTTTATCAAGGCTGATGAATTTCTTCTTTGCTATCTATTTTCTACAGAGCAGACTGCATACTCCAGCAAATAACAAAACACTACTTTATTATAAAATGATGGCATAGAGCATGGACTTTCTTAGTTGGTGGATGCCCTCCTTTAACTTAACAACTCTAAGATCAAAGATAAAGTTGTTGATTGTAGAAGGAACTCTTAAATCGAAGATCTTTATGCTATTGAAATTGTGAAACATCTTAAATATCTTGGCATGGGGAAAATGACAGGAAAATGATTACCTCGATGGTGGAAAGCATTGTACATGCTTTATAGTGTACATGCTTTATATACAGTAAAACTTCAGATTAATAAATGTACTTCATCATTTAGCTCTACTAATTACTGGATCAGTTAAAACCAGTTGAAAGAAATCTAATTTTGGAAACTACTGGTTAGACTTCCAAAAAACTGATAATTGCTTAATTAGCAAAGTCACTCGTCAAATAAATCAATAACTCAGAGCACAAACAGACAAAAGGATTTGTGACAACCTTATTATCTAAACAATGCTTCAGGATTACAAGTATTTCTTACTTGCTATAGATACTGGCCTGCAGTAAGATGCCTGTAACATTTTGATGAAACCATCCTAAAATGCACTGTTCGTATAAAACTCCAAAGTCTTTGAAATGAATGCAATTTGGAATTTTAGCATCAAATACTCCAGCAATCACATTGCGTCTCTTATAAAGATGTCATATGTGGCTTATAAAAATGTAATAACGCACTCATCCAAACTAGTACACAAAAAGCTTTAAAGCAAGAGGCTTATTAGTGTTAAAGCCATTCTGACCCCTCTGCAAGTGACATGAAAAGCAGTCTTAAATGACGGGTTAAAATGTGCTTTCACTTACATTTAACCCTGCATGTAGGCACTCCACTTTAATAATGCAGTCCATGTCTGTAAATGACTCCTCTTTTAGAGTGCATTAAGGAGTCAAGCACAATGCATTCTCTATTTTGTTTTATCAGGGCGCGAATCAATAGGCATGTGATAAGGAAGTGCAGTCCATGCAATAAGCAGCGAGGGGTGACTAATAGGGCAGATTGCCTTACGAACTGGCTAATTAACCGCTGCTGGCCCTGACTGGTGCTAAAGTGGTCCTTTTGTGCTCCAGCCACCATAATTTCGTGACTGACAGAGGAAAGAACCATAGATCAGAGGGGAAATGTACCCTCAAGTAGGTGCTAACTGCAGGTAACGCTTACAAATGAGGAACAAGTTGGGCATCAGTTAGTGACAGTTAAACCTTAATTTGTTGCTGTGGCAGAAACAGTGCTGGCAGGAGGCACTTTTAGCTTTCAGAAACAAAATGATACCCATAAAACACACTCATCATCTATGCAGTTACTAGCTTACACGTGTACATTGATCAGCAATAACATCAAAACCATGAAAATTGATTATCTTGTTACGGTGATATCTGTCAAGGGGTAAAATATTAGGTAGCAAATGAACAGTCAGTTCTTGAGGTTAATGAGTTGGAAACAGGAAAAATAAAGAATCTGGATGACTTTTGACTAAACTGTGATGGCTAGACAGTCTTGTGCAGTTCAAGAAAGGACAACTATACCCAAGACTCATTAATGTGCCTGGGATAGTAGGCAGGTGGTTTTGCTGTTATGCATGTAATTTCCAGTATTTTCATTCTAAAGCAAAATTGACAGTGTATTATAAAACATGTCAATCCATTTAAACTCTAAACATCTCACTCTCACGATACTGGAATTACTGAGTGATAGGTAGCAGCTACTGAATATGAATCTGTAAAATAAATAATTGAATAATGAGCCTGAGGTTGATTACCTGTACACTCACAAAAATAGGCCAAACCCTGTATTACACACCTATATAACTTAAGAATAACTGAATAATAATGTAAAAGGCTCAGAGTTTCAACTGGGTAATCAGTATTTACAACATACAATATCAATGGATGCATTCAACTTACTTAATTCCTTTGACTTATGTTAATATTTAATTCTTAATGGATTGATTGTAATATAAATCCAGTGTGATATATTCTCAGTGAATCACACTTAAAATAACTGTGTCTTTGTAAAAAAACCCTGACTTTTGTTGCAAGGTGAACAGACATGCTGCGATGCAAGCTGCCCTCAATTTGCAGTTCTCTAACAAAACACCAACAAAACCCCACTGGATGTGTCCTGTTCGACATGTTTAAGCGGCTTTGTGAGAAACTGAATAAACGCAGCAACAAAAGAAGACGTGGTGGGCATTTGAGAGGGGGCTTTAAGGGACACTAAAGCGCTGGTAGGAAACAGGAAGGAGTAACAGTGACTGGTCTGTTCCTCTGCTGTAAAGATGGTCTGGGTGTAATCCCCCACTGTGAGGCCCGGGCAAGTGTGGCGCTGGACCTCAGTGTTCAGGACTATGAAGCAGGGGGTCCGGCTGTGTAAGCACATGCTGTTACAGGGAGACAGAGAGGGAATGAGGGAGATGGTTGAGCTTCGGGCCTCAGTGTTAAACAGACTGCAGCAGGCTCACAGAAGCCACGGCTTTTCATGGCCAATGACCCACAAAGACCTTTCTTTTCTGACAGAGATAAAAGCAGGAGCAAAGGACAAATTAGACCACACCGATCTGAATGAGCCGGGAGTGTGCTCACTTTGGGAAGCGGCAAATTGATACAACCACATATGTAAAAAAACAGAATGGAAATAGGATTGATTTTCCGAAAGGTAAACTGATGGAAAACAGATGGTTAATGTTCATTCTAAATGAATTATCTATTCAAATTTTCTTTTATTTATAGTAACTCAAAAGCTAGCCCTACCTCTAACCTTAACCTCAACACAAACCCTGGCCCTAACCCCAGCCATGGGCCAAATCCTAATTTTGACCAGTTGATTGTTTATGAACATAGGACTATAAATTATTATCCAAATAATGTGAGATATTTCTTAATTTATTTCTCCATTCTATACTGTTCAAATATAAGAGAATATAAATACAATCAATTAAATCAGAGTGTTTCAGTTTTGGATCATGTCAAGCATTGTTTGGTGATTTCTTTGCTCAGTCACACCTGATTAAACTCACTTATTAACTTCCAGGCTTATTGGCTCATGGCCTGATACAATCAACAATGTTAGGGCTACACTTCACTTTTTCTACTTGTTTTGAAGTCAACAAATGGTTGTTTTTATTTCGATAGAATTGCATGTACAGTACTCTGGACAGAATGTCTCTTCTTGTTTCAATGAGTTATGAATGAAAAATAATCAGATCACAGGTGGCTTTTTATTGCTGTTGACTACCTTAACAAACATGCTAATGAGGCTAATTTTGAAGGGAAGCTAGAAGCCCCCAATTAGCAGGGCGTCACTGACATCCAACTGTTTGGTGGCCAGAACTTTATTTGGTGTTGGCATTATTAGCATGTTTCTTTAAATTCATCACCTGGGATGATGCTGAGGGTGATTTTTTAAAATATTGAGTTTCAGTTTTTAGGCTACTTTCCAATCTATGCCATTTGTTATACAACCACAGAGGTGAGTGTTTCTCATCAAGCGACAATTCATTTAGACATAATAAAAGATCGATACGCTGAATGAAACTATTGATGTCTGGCGCACTGCAATTCCCTCCATAAATGTTTGAATGTTTTATTAGTCGCGCGCCCGTGTGAGAACCTGCGCAATTGCGTTTCTGCTCTGCTTTGGCGACAGAGTGCTTTTAAAGCAATAACTCGGCGTGGCGTGGGGCGTTAGCTGAAAGAAAGGTCATCCAGCTTGGCATGGTGCCTGCTGAAAGGCCCACCAGTGTGACACTAAGCCCCGGTTCCTCCCTCCATCCTGCCTGGATTACCTGCTCCTCTTAGCCAGCCTGGGAAAGTCCTCCCTGGCAGATGAGGCTGCGGCCTCTTTTTCTTCTCGCTTACTTAGAGGGATCAAATGGCCAGTGAGAACTCAATTAGCAACATGTCTCTCTCGCCGGGAGTCTGTGTCAGGGTGTTAGTATGGTACCACACTCTTGTGATGCAAAGACAGAGTGAGTCAGATTAAATACATTTGACTCTCATTATTACAAGGAGATGAAGACTGGTGACTACACACTCCTGCTCTGCTGGTTGATGATTCTTGGCTTAAACAGTCCAAGTCCTACATTTGCCATAAATGTTATTTTCCATCTGAAGTTATTTTATGAGGTTTGTTTTGGTTTGCAATTGTTTTTGCAATTTATTTTTATCTGCAATTTCTATCCTTTATTTTTTTTTCTGGGTTTTTTTTGTTTTTGTTTTTTCTATTTCTCTGTTTGAGCTAAACAGGCTAGTCTTGTTATTCTGCCCTTAAGGCTGATGCATGTAAATAACCTTTGTTCTGACTTACATACGTGTTTTACTGTTTATTTTTTAAACCAGTGCTGCTGATTTCAGCTATAGTGCTATGTTAGCGACAAGCTAGAGGTGAATTCGCTTTGAGCTGTATTCAAATTTCACATCAACCCTTGGATGAATATAGACCTTTGAAGCTCAGGTGAAGTTACATGTCAAAGGTAGCATATTCAGAATTTTGCAAATTTCAGTCGCTGCTTCAAGCTTGAAGTCTGTTTTTTATGATTGGGGTGCTAGTTCACGTTCTAATAGCTTGCTTAGTCTAGTATAGAGAGGGCAGAATATGTCCAGCAACAGAGAATATAAAGTACAAACCAGTTTAGAAAGATTGTTAGCAGCAACCATTGAAGTCCAACTGGCAGTTCTTCATTTGGCTACATTTTAGGGGCAATAATTTCAGCCGTAACAGCTAGGCTTTTCCAAGCAGTGATTATAAAGTCAAAATTATGTCTCATATGAAGCAGCACTTCCCTCAGAGGTATATGCTTTTAGCATTCCAAATTTTCAGCTTCACTCAACCGTGCTAACATCTGCAAGCCGTTCCAGTTTCAGTCTCATTTAATGGCATATAAAATGATAACTTATAAGTACACTTGCTAAAAACAGTAATGAACAAGATTTTAGTTCTCAAACAGATATCTCAGTCATAATTTTGAAATACAGTGAACACAAAAAAATAGGGTGGAACACATCTTGATGTTTACATTCAAGGTGTGCTATTTATGCAGTTTAGTTTCCAGGCATGGACTGGAAAATGAATGATACACGATACACTCTATTAAAACAGGAGGGACGTTTTATTTCCATGATATAGGCCTTTTAAAAAAATGCTTATTGAGTCTTTTGTAGGACCCCATGAGTTCCCAGGACCAACAATAGCAGCATTAATGGGTAAAGCACAATCAGAATGTCACCACAGCAGGGGGCAAATGCTGAACAGCAGCCGTTCCTGAGGTGGCTTGTGTTTTCTCTGTACTTGAACAAGGCCTTGCATAGTTGTTTGTATGTTCCAATGATTCTGTTTGTTGCTTTGATGGCAGGTTTTGTGTTTGTGTGTGCATTTGTGTTTTCAGAACTGTTTCTTGGTAACATGAGAGTATCAAAACACTTTTACGCTTTTAGTCATTAAGGCAGAGAATCGCTTAAATAGTATTTCCTTTGGTGCACCATTGGGTATATCGGGGCATAATTTCAGCCAGAATAAAGACTAGATCAGAATAAAAGCAGCGATTTTTCCATCAAATATATTAAACGACAATTTACTACAAACGTCCCCTTACGGTGACTCATGACTGTGTTGTTCAGCTCTACTGAAAAATAGATTCTCTGAGTCATAATATGTAATTGTATCAGACTACAAATGCTCACTGTATAATACCTAGCAAAGAATACACTATCCTCTTACCCTGCAGAAAAATTGCTTTTTCGTTGGACTTCATTTCTTCCTTTTCATCCTTTCTTTAGTGTTACATACTTGTCTGATCTGTTTATCATTGCCCTGTTTGTCTTGCACAATGTTTTATCTTGTCTTTTTTTTCTAAATCTTTGTAAGTATTTGTATTTATACTGCAGATCCAGAGCTGTCGCCATTTCGTTTCTCTGTATACTTGTATACGATGAAATGACAATAAAGTTCACTTTGACTTTGACTTTGACTTTGGCACATATTATACATGTGTGCATTTATATGGATACATTCTCCTTGAGGTTGCTGACCATATGATTGAGAGATCGATCATGAGTTTAACTTCCAGAAATGCCTGAGCCATTAGTGGATGGTAGTTTAAAAGGGCATCACTGGTCTTGCTCTCTCCAGGTGGTTAGGATGGTCCTCCCTCTCCCCACAAGAGAAGCTAGCAGGTGAAACAATGTTTCACCAACAAAAAAATCTTCATAGCCATAAACTTTTTATTGGTGTGAAACAAAAAAAAATGCTCATAAAAATGAGGTTGCTCCCCTAATTTCAGCTCTTCAACAGTGTTAGTTGTATACGGGTCAGACCCTGGCGGCTCGTGGATTTTCGAGGTTTCAATGGACTCTAATGGTAAAAAAGTCCCACCCGTGAAACAAGCGACTGTCTACTGTGATAGGGTAGTTCTCCACTTTAAAATGACTGACATAACGCTGTGGCCAGACTGAAGCTTCATACATAACAAAACACGCAACATATTATTTACATATTATTTAGCTACTTTTTACCTCTTACTCCTATAGCCACTTGCCAACCCCTGTGTGAGGTGGATCCAGACACCAAATTTTTGGGAGATGAGGTAGAATTAATTTAGAATGGCGAGAAAGACGTTAGTTATGTTTTCTTGGGATTTAGAAATATTATTAATTGTGTACTGTTGAAATAAACATTACTGCCCCAAGGCTGGCCTTCAGAAAATGACATCATTTCATACTCTTAATTTCATAGAAATTCCTTATATGAATTTACTCATGTTTTGGTTTGTGAGCCAATGCTACTATACAAAAGATGTTCTTATGTGTAATCAGGGGCGTAGCACCAAATTCTGGGCCCTATGCACAAGCAGTGGCCATGGGCCCCCGTAAACTCAAGGTTCTATAAATAACCTAACTACTAATCTAAGAACTCATATGTATAACAAAAAAGTCTTTTTAAGGTAGCTTTGCTGCTAATATGACAGCATATCTTCATGAACCTATATGACATTAAGCCTACAAAGTTAGACTATTATAGTCCAATAACAAATATTAATTTAGTTTTCGTA
>JBBPDE010000034.1:6618564-6633839 GCA_037974605.1 Nannopetersius ansorgii | reverse complement strand
CCAATACAATTGCCTCCCTATCCCAAAAATGTCTGAAGTGAAACAAACACTGTATGTGTGACATCCACTAAGTCTCTTACGATATCCCTAACTTATTGTGAGTAGTGTATATTGTTACGAGAACGCAAACAAATTTTTTTTCCGATGTTTGCTGTTTTCAAAAACAATTATTAGGTTCTAAGAAAAAATCCACAAACTCTGTAACACGTCTTCACAGGGATTGACTGTATTTATTAATGAACTATTAATGTAACCCGAGTGAAAAACTGTAGCTACCTTGGACCCCATTCGCTGTAGGTCAAGTTGACAAAAGGCTAATGAACTACTAAAGCAATAGACTGGCTAAAGGCTCTCCTTTACGAAGTGGAACTTTACTGAAAGTGTTTCTAATAAAGTGGCCATTGTGTGTATGTGCTATACCACCGACATGCTAAGAGATGCATTACCATGCATTCATCAGAGCACTCCAGTCACTGAGACATCCATGATTGCTGTAATTGGCCGACCCCGTGCTAACAGGTTCCTAGCGCAAACTCCACTCAAGTGCGACGGAGTTAACAACTCAATATCCAAGCTGCTTTCAGTCTCGGCCCACTCAAGCACAATTCTAGTGCATTATTCATAGAGAGGCTGAAAGTGCCGTTTAGAATATCCACAGCGTTTCCTCCGCGTACAGTTTAGACAACCAGTGTCTCTGGAGCTTGCAACGAGAGCACGAAATGAAAGACAAATTAGTCGCCCCGGCTCTTTTCAAATCCGAGGGAGTGGAGACGATTAGGCGTGGGCCAGCAACCCCGCATTCAGGCGCACTCATACACACCCCGGGACTGTTATTTCACCGCCCGTCTTGGAGAGCCGACACGGTCTGCTGGCTTCATGAACATATTGCTAGTCCTCCCACTACAGTTCTATTTGAATCCTGGGAACGCTGGTCCATTACACTCGTTAACCCCAGCTCCCTGTAACTCTGGAGAGGACTAGTGGTTGAAACATACTATATTTACACTTACTCTATCACCTCAAGAGCAATGGCATGTCCATGAAATATTTATTTTTGGATATTCTACAATTGCTTGAACTGCTATGGATGTCACCTGAAGGCCTCAAATGATACAGGGGTCAGTTCTGACAGGGACAGGGGGGTGTGTCCCCTTCAGACTTTGAATCCCCCCCCAAAATATACTAAGGCGCTTATACTCAACACTGCCATCTGTGGCGTGGAGATGAAAAAAAATATTTTGCAAGTGTGCAGCATATGGTTGAGGAATGTGAATTCCTGAACTTGTAACTCATTAAAGATGGCTTAGCAACTGTGCTTCACACAGTATATATATATATATATATATATATAGAGAGAGAGAGAGAGAGAGAGAGAAATTGATGCCTGCCTCACATCAATTTTAATACAATGATTTTAAAATAAAACCTTAACATAAGATCATTATGACTAATTCTCCTGTGGAATTGCAGAACACACATTCTATATCCAAGTCTTAGAGAAGTGAGAACACTAAATAAGAAAAAAAGAGTACATAGACAGAGGAGGTTGGCAGGAAAGACTGTGTTATTGTGGCCTCTGGTGGCCCACTGAGAGAATGCAGACTGACACAAGTTGCAATAACTAAAAAATAAACACAATACCCGACCCCTTCTGTGTATTACTGCAGTTAAACATGGACAGAAAGTATAGATTTTTTATCGTTTTGTTCTTATTTAAGCAACCATATAATTTTTTTACTGCACCAAACTATTGGTTCAATAGTATTCAATAGTAAATGTACCCCAAAAAAACCGAATAAACACATACCTCATTTGTGTCATCTTGTTTTCTTCCTTTTTGCCCATGTGCCTTCAGATAGGATCCTTGTTTTTGAGTGTTCACACCTAAGGTTGCTTTATTGCGCTCCACTATGTCTTTCCTTGGCCTAGGCTGTTTGTGTCTAGAATGTCTTCTCAGTGGATGTATAATGTTAAGTTTGTCTTTACTTTCTTCCCCAGCAGTAACACTGCTTTCATCCTCTCTGTCATAATGCTTGTTACTGTATTTCTGCTGCCTGTGCTGTGGAAAAGAAGAGGACAGGATTTCAGGATCGCTTTGGTTGTCTGAGAATCTGTCCCTAGCCTTCAAGATCCTGTCGCACTTCAAAGGTGGCGGGCTTTGAGGAGACATATATGAACTTTGCAGGGCTGACGCCTTCGTAGCTTCATGACTGGACTGGTTCTGCTGTGGGTGAAGGTGAAAGGAAAACGAAGGAGCGCTAGGCTGAATATTATCCATCTCTGCCAAAGCAGAATTATTCACTACTACATATTCATGCCTCTCAATTTTAGTCACATCTGTATGCTTCTCAACACCTCCTGGTTCATCAAAGGAATCTAGGGACAAGCCAGTCTGGTCATGGTAGATGAACTGAGTCCCGGCCAGATTCCTTCTCCAGTCTGGATCATAACGCAAAGTAGCGTATTCATCTCCAAGAGGGCTCGGTCTGAAATGAGAAGCATGTTTCATTCACTTAGCTGTCAATTTATTACGTATAAAGGTTTGCATAGTACAGTCAAATGGTTAGAAATGTTTTTCTAAGCGAAAATAAGCTTACATCCTCTACAGAGAACAAACTTCTGTATAATTTAACAAACAAAAACTGTTTATTTGTTGAATGTAACATATTGGAAAAAAAAACAATAGTTAGGGCACATTGCATTGTGTTTATTTCAGCAAATATCTAAAAACTACGTTTGACATTTGCAAAATGTAGAGGATGTGAACATATTTTCAAAGTCAAAAGATGTACTTTGTCTAGGGATATACAAATTTTTGTACCTTATGTACCTTATGTTCATTGACTATTCTATTAGGCCCACCATTCACACAGAGGCACTTTGGAAGTACATAGCTACTAACATGCTATGAACACTTTGTCAGTTCCCCTCTACCCATGAATGGAAAGGGGCCACCATATGTCAAGTGCTGGCCAAATTTAATTTAGGTGATGTACCATTCTTCCCACAGCGGTGCTACTCACTAGATTGCAGCATGTTAGTGTGTGTTCCACTAGTACAAGTGTTAAGATGCAGGAAAAGCAACACACAATCATTAAAGATATTTGGAGAAAGGCATTCAAAATGACTAAAAAGGTCCAGTGCATCACATAGCTCATACTTCTCATTTCTTTTAGCTGCTGTAGACTCATCCTTGTGTTTACCCCACCTTAGCCTCTAATGACTAGGTGTCTTGAGACCACAATTGGGACATAGTTTTGAAAATGGCTGATTCAAGGGTATGAAATAGGTTGAAATTACTACCTAATGTGCTCCTTGCATCAGTGGATGAAAAGATCTCATTAAAATAATTAGAAGAGTGCCTCTTTGTTACACAGCTCTGAATGCTACAAGATGCACTTCACATCTCATGATGCCAAATACGGCACAGGCGAGGCGGTATGGCTCTTCAGCCAACGAGGGCAGGAGGGCAGGGAACGATTCAGTAATGACTCGGTTGAAATGAGCTTGAGAATGCAGTGTGGGCTCACAGCTGTGGAAGCTCCTTAACATACGAAAACCCTCTCAAAGCTTTATCTTTTCGAGATGCACCAAAACGATATCCAGTCCCACTCTGAGCACAGCACTTTGCTTTTTTTAAACCTCAACTAGGCCTCCCAGTTTCTAGCAAAATTCAAGACAAATTAACACACATAGGTCCAGTTTTGCAGACTTCAGCTTAGTCTTGGAACAAACTGCGATGTGATCCATGTTTGGCTACTTATTAGTCGAAGTTTAGGGATTAATCTAGCCAGGGACTGACTGTCCTTTTTTAGTGACTATATTATGTATATTTTCCTCAAAAGTCTTAAATTACCTTGTTGATTTTATGCTTGAACAGTCTTGTCTTTGGCATATTAAGTAGATTAAATTAAATAAATGTGAACAAATGTGTAACTGTAGCAGGCTGCAAGGTGACTAAAGATAAAAGGTGTTCCAAACACTCCGCATTTAGCACCACCAGTATACTGATCACCAGCCTGGCTGGTTAGATGTGCTTTGTTATGCTTGAATTATACATATATACATGTCACTACGAGGCTTAACAAACAAAAAACATTCCTCTGAACTGGCCGGGTTCAGGGACTGGACATAAAATTCAGGGAGCCGGGAGAACTATTCCTCAATACTACATCAAAAAATTACAAGAAAGTCTTCTTGCAAAATGTGAAGAAGACATCTATACATTTACAAACAAACACATTTTCTAGATGCTGGTAGATGCAATAAAACATGCCAAGACTATTACATTAAAACAATTCAAACGTTAAGTGCAACACACATAAGCCAGTTATTAATATGAACAAAAAAAAACAAAACAAAAAAAAAAGGTCGCCTCTACTGCAGCCATCCTGCTTGTAACTGGATGCTAGGGTGAGGGTGGATGAGTTTTAGGCAGACACTGAGACGGACACTTCAGATTCCAGCATCTGTTTTTCCACAGAGCAGAATGGCCTCCCATTTAAAGCATAACAAAGCATCTGCTTTTTAAATAGGTTTTAGAATGAGGCCTTATTGTGATAACCTCCTGGAGAATAAAAATCTAATTTCCTTTAAATGAGGATAGTTATATGGAAAGTGCCAAAATTAGAGGTCTTTCAACTAAATTAAAATGCACGTCCTCTAACATCATTTTCAAAGGCTGCCATTATCTATTAGGGAAGTGAATACAAGCTGTTAATCATTTCAATTATGTTTCCTGGGCTGCTCTTCAATAAAAAGGTCTTATCATGTTGTTAGCAAGCTGTTCTACGTCAGGTATTGCCATTGTTTACTGGGTCTATTTCGGAGAGCCTAATTACTTACATCCATTACCGACGGCACAATATACTGTATTGAGCTCAATGGGGCATTCAAGTCGATCTCGGATAATGACATGAATATTTAGGATTAGACTATTCTTTATTGCCCCAAACCCCTGTAATGTTTTTTTTCTCAGTGTAAAACAAAATAATTATGAAAAATCAGCAAACAATGCCGAGGGCAAACTAGCTAAGGCATTCAATTCAGATAAGTTTCTTAATTATCTGAATTCTGAAGGTTTAATGTGGCCTAAAGGGACCATATCATATATTTTTCATGCAATTATTTTTGTTTTTTATCTGAGTCCTTTATTAAATTTATATTTATGCCTCAAAATTTATTTCTTTTTTTTTATTTATTTATTAATTTATAAATTAATTTTTTTCTCAAACTCTCTTATCCTGTGCTGTTACTTCTTACTGTGTTTTTAAGACTGCTGTGAATAGTTGGTATTTTGCTTAATTCAAAGAACTCCCTATAACATCAAAGTGAATGAGTTGACTAAACTGCTGGAGTCTAAATACACTATAAGGCAAAAATATTGGGACACCTCTTCATTACTGAATTCAGGTGGTCCCTTACTTCCAGCATTTCAGTATACCAAGGCATTTTGGACAAAGCCAAGCTAACAACTTTGTGTACACAGTTTGGGGAAGAACCTTTTCTATTCCAGCACAAAGCAAGACATACTTGGATGAGTTCGGTGTGGAAGAACTTGACTGGCCCACACAGGGCCCTGACCTCAACCCCATCCAACACATTTGGCATGAACTAGAATGGAGATTGCGAGTCAGCCCTTCTGGTCCCACTTCAGTGTCTGCTCTACTGAATGAATGGGCACAAATTCCCACAGAAACTCCAAAATCTTGTGGAAAGCCTTCCAAGAAGCGTGGAAGCTATTATACATGCAATGGGGGGACCAACTCCATATATTAAAGCCTCTTTATTTGAATGCAATGCCATTAAATTCCCTGTTGGTGTAATGGTCAGATGTGCCAATACTTTTATCCATATAGTGTATGTATAACCATAACATCAAAATAAGCCTTTTTTGCTGTTTAATTTCTATGTATGGATGCTGGGTGAATGATGCATGTTTTGAAATATTACATCAAATTTCTTATTCATTAAATAAGTTTTGATAAAATGTAGTTTTGAGTCCTTTAAAATAAGCAGCTGAGGGTGGTAGGTGCCATACTTCATGTAACAAGTAAAGAACACACAGACTACACATACTGAGCTGGGAAATATGTGATATGTTAAATATGGAATGAATTTGAATGTAAGCATTTGAGACTACCTTGGCAATTTTGTGCTTTTATCTGGAGGCTCAAATCTCCTGGTGACAGTCGGCTGTGACTCTGTAAATGTCGGTTCCAGTTCCAAGCTGCTGCTGGAATCACCACAGGCTCCAGCACCAAAAGCAATCTCTTCGCTGGCTTCATCCAAAATGCGCTTCTGAAGCTCTTGTTGATATGCTTTTTCCTGCACCAAACTTTCAGTATCTGACTCCAAGGAGTCCCAGAGGTTAGGAGATACATTTTCAGTCCTTAGAGAAGCATCATTGATTGTTGTTATTTTTCTCTTATTACTAAAATATTCACCATCTATGGCATATTCGTCTCTTCGTTCAGTGATGCTGCTATCCATAGCGTTAACTTTAGATGTCAAAGGACCATGTAATACCTGTGTGTGAATGAGAGGCACAACAGTGGAATGGTGATGAAGCAGGAAGTACAGCTGGCAAAGGTAGAGGAGTTCACATTTTTGGTGGACTGGGTGGAGAAGAGTGGAATAGGTGGAGAGAAGAGACAAGAGTGACAGGCAGAAGAAACAGAAGGTGTAGAAGACACTAGCGAAACCAGCTATGCTGTATGGTTTGGTGGTTTAGAGGCAGTGATAGTGACTGAAAAGACAGGAAGCAGAGCTGGAATTGGCAGAGTTGAAATGTTTAGGTTTGCATTGGGAGTGACGAGGACGGACAGTATCAGGAATTAGTTTATTGGAGGGACAGCTGGACTTTTGGAGGAAAAAGGTGGTTTGGACATGTGCTGAGGAGAGAATCTAAGTGTGATGGGAGAAGGATGCTGAGGAAAGAATCTGAGTGTATTGGGAGAAGGATGCTGAGGAGAGAATCTGAGTGTATTGGGAGAAGGATGCTGAGGAGAGAATCTGAGTGTGTTGGGAGAAGGATGCTGAGGAGAGACGAGTGTATTGGGAGAAGGATGCTGAAGAGAGAGTATGTTGGGTGTATGCTGAGGATGAAACTGCAGGGGAAAGGAGAAGAGGAAGGCCTAGTAGGAGGTTTATGAATGTGCTGAGGGAAGACGTGCAGGCAGTTGGTGTGAAAGTAAGATGCTGAGGATAGAAGAAAATAGAGACGGTTTACGTGGCGACCCCTAATCAGGAGCACCCGAAAGTAGAACAATAAGAAATTAGTGTAACATTCATCTAACGTTAAATCTAACCCACATTTCTTAAGAAAACGTTTATTACAGCGGAGACGAATTGTCTATCTTGCAAACATTAATTTTGCTGCAGTTTAGTCAGTGTAAACAATGTTAGCTCACCTAGCTAGGTTAGTTAGCTTGACTTCTGCCTTAACCTCAGTTCATTTAAAACCAGGCCATAAAAACAAACAAACGACTTGAATTACAACCGTGCTTAGGAAGCATTAAAGCTCACATATCGAAAATAAACACTAATGACCCAACTGTTAATGTTTAGCTTGTAAAGTCTAGATTTATCGTTAAATGGACTAAAACTTCTCACCCACTCGACCTGTTGTGGTGGCTGCCGCTCGCTTGAACGTTGTCATGGCAACACAGATGCAATGGGAGGAGGCAGCACCCTACTCAATATGGACAAAGGTATTGGGACTCAAAATGCTTCCAACTTTATGGACTAAGTTGGGTGAAGGCCTTTTTTTAATTCCAACAAGAATTTGGCCCAGTGCATAAAGCAAGCACCATAAAGACATGGCCGGATGAGCTCGGTGTGGAAGAACTTGATTGGCCGCAGAGCCCTGACATCAACCCCAACCAAAACCTTGGGGACGAGCTGGAACCGAGATTGTGAGCCAGACCTCATCATTCAACACTCGTGCCTGACCTCATAAAGGCTCTAAAGATTGCAAATCTTGTGGAAAGCCTTCTAATAGTGGAAGCTGCAAAGTGGTGACCAACTCCACATTAAAGTTTATGTATAAGAAATGTCATTAAAATCCTCGTTTATGTAATGGTCAGGGACCCCAATAATTTTGTCCAATGTAATCATACTGAATATTTTAAAATACGATCATAGACCATACCAGGCAACATCCATTAATTCATTAAATGTACTAAAAAAAATCCTAACCTTGGCTTCCAGAAAAGTGTTGAGCCTCATATCGCACATCATTTAAATTCTTAACCCAGGAATTCATTTGGGAGGCATGGGACCAGTAGTCACCAACCCCCCATCCTGGAGATCTAAACTATATGAATTTTTGCTATGACCAGGATTCCCCACACCTGATCCAGCTTCAATTATACAGTTTTGACCAGTCAAGTTTCCATTTGAATGTTTGGACATGCTTGACAACTCATGACTAGCTATGATTTTTTCTGTTCCAAAAATTACTTCTGCTTCAGATTAGCCAAGTTAATAAAATTAACCCTGCTTCCATCAAGAAAGGTTTCAGAAAAACACAAATTACAGAGAACAGCCAGGCTGTGCCCTCTTAGTGTTATGCAATTTAATTTTATGATTAAGACAACCAAGCTGGCTTTTGTGATATGATCCAACCTTCAAAGTGCGACCAGTACCTCAGAACTGGGGCATTTCCTATTAAAACAAAATACATAAAGGATTCTGGCAGAAATTCAAAACAGACAAGTGGAAAGGATGGGAATCCAACTTTATTTTGTTTACTTCAAGGCAAGAAACAAGGCAGTTGCAAACGGCTTATGAAACTCCCAACAGTTGATAAATAAACTATTCAACATTCAAGTAGAAAAATCTGTTCCCTGGTGTGGAAGTGATCCCTTAATCCCCTTTTTTCTGCAGTCACTCTGCAGCAGAATCCAACTAAAACCCAGACAACATTACCAAGAGTTTTAGAGGAATCCTGTTACAGAGGGTAATAACAGTAAACATTGCTGTGGAGGTAGAGTGGGTTTGGAATGGCTTAATCAACCTCCTCGATGGTTGGCCCTGAAGATCCACCACCGGGTGCAGCACCAGCTCCTGGGAAGCCACCAGGCATTCCATCAGGCATTCCACCTGGCATGCCTCCAGCACTCTGGTACAGTTTAGTGATGATTGGGTTGCAGACTTTCTCCAGCTCCTTCTGCTGGTGCTCAAACTCTTCTCTCTCAGCAGTCTAGGGGCACATGAAAGCATGTTTCAATCATCTGCCTAACCCTCCAGTAAAGTCAATATTCTTGACGAGCAAGGTTTTTTTTTTTTTTTTACCTGATTCTTGTCAAGCCAGCTGATTACTTCATTGCATTTGTCCAGGATCTTCTGCTTGTCTTCATCGCTGATCTTGCCCTTCAGTTTTTCATCCTCCACAGTGGACTTCATGTTGAAGGCATAGGATTCCAGGCCATTCTTGGCAGACACCTTGTCACGCTGCACATCATCTTCCGCCTTGTACTTCTCTGCCTCCTGCACCATGCGCTCAATGTCCTCCTTGCTGAGACGACCTGCGGGGGGGGGGGGGGGGAGAAAAGGAAGGGGGTTGAGAATTTAAATCCCAGCATATGATAAAAAGCTGTTGTAGAGAACACACCAGCACACTACAACATCTTTGCACCTACCCTTATCATTGGTGATTGTGATCTTGTTCTCTTTGCCCGTGCTCTTATCAACAGCAGACACATTCATGATGCCATTAGCATCAATGTCAAAGGTGACCTCAATTTGGGGAACACCACGAGGAGCAGGGGGGATTCCAGTCAGCTCAAACTTGCCCAACAGGTTGTTGTCTTTGGTCATGGCACGCTCACCCTCATAGACCTTAAATAGATTACAAAATTAGGCCATCTGCACACAAGAGAGCTTCCACTGTCTGCAAGTCTATTCGCTCAGACATCCAAGGAAGGTACTTGGGCCATCTTTGGTTATTCAACCTCTGGTGGAAACTACGAATGGCAGGAATAAACTTCATCATTGCGAACAACAGACAATGTACCATAATGAACACATTCTCACCTGAATCAGTACACCAGGCTGATTGTCAGAGTAGGTGGTGAAAGTCTGGGTTTGCTTGGTTGGAATAGTGGTGTTGCGCTTAATTAGCACCGTCATGACTCCACCAGCTGTCTCAATTCCAAGAGACAGAGGGGTGACATCCAGTAGCAGCAGGTCCTGAACGTTTTCCGACTTGTCACCAGAGAGGATGGCAGCCTGGACAGCTGGAATTTAAACATACTATTTAGTACACCATCAATATTTGGCTCAAAATAATTTGATTACTGCTGTCGCTCAGACATCCAAGGAAGGTACTTGGGCCATCTTTGGTTTTACAACCTCTGGTGGAAACTACGAATGGCAGGAATAAACTTCATCACAGCGAGGAAAACGGTCAAGAGAACTTCACTTTAACCAACCTGCTCCATAGGCCACAGCCTCATCAGGGTTGATGCTCTTGTTAAGCTCTTTGCCATTGAAGAAATCTTGGAGGAGCTTCTGGATCTTGGGGATGCGAGTAGAACCACCAACAAGGACAATATCATGGATTTGAGCCTTGTCCATTTTGGCATCACGGAGAGATTTTTCAACTGGGTCCAGGGTGCCACGGAAAAGATCAGCATTTAACTCTTCAAAACGAGCCCTAGTGATGGAAGTGTAGAAATCAACACCCTCATACAGGGAATCGATTTCAATGCTGGCCTGAGTGCTGGAGGACAGGGTGCGCTTGGCTCGCTCACAGGCAGTGCGCAGACGACGAACAGCCCTTTTGTTGTCACTGATGTCCTTCTTGTACTTGCGCTTGAACTCAGCAATAAAGTGGTTCACCATACGGTTGTCAAAGTCTTCACCACCCAAGTGAGTGTCACCAGCCGTGGATTTGACTTCAAAAATACCATCTTCAATGGTCAAGATGGACACATCGAAGGTGCCACCGCCAAGATCGAAGATGAGGACGTTCCTCTCTGAGCCAACCTATTGAAGAAAAAAAAAAGTCACAACCCAGATCACCTAAAGAGAGGTTGAATCAAGTATTTAATTTCGCTCAGACATCCAAGGAAGGTACTTGGGCCATCTCTGGTCTTTCGACCTCTGGTGGAAACTACGAATGGCAGGAATCAACTTCATCATAGCGAGTATAAGCAGTTCTTAAATGAGGGTACTGCAGAGACAAAAAAAAAAAATCATGTTACACATAGCACCCTAACAAACCTTTTTGTCCAGACCATAGGCGATGGCAGCAGCAGTTGGCTCATTGATTATACGCAGAACATTCAGGCCAGAGATGGTTCCTGCATCTTTAGTGGCCTGACGCTGAGAGTCATTGAAGTAGGCAGGCACTGTGATCACAGCATTTGTAACGGTCTGCAAAGAGTTAATAAGCAGTCAGTATATTTAGCAAAGTGCCAGGTACATAGAGCAGAGTGTGATTTTACACTTTGTTAAAACTTCAGTTTCTGATCACAGTAACCTCAAGACTACTCTACCTTTCCAAGATAGGCTTCAGCAATTTCCTTCATTTTGACAAGAACCATGGAAGAAATTTCTTCAGGGTAGAAGGACTTGGCCTCGCCCTTGTATTCAACCTGAACCTTGGGGCGAGTGTTGTCATTGATTACTGTAAAAGGCCAGTGCTTCATATCGGATTGCACAACTCCGTCATCAAACCTCCTGCCAATCAGTCTTTTGGCATCTGTAAAATAAAAAAACAACAAAACATTTAGGAGCACAAAACGTTCACAGGTCCATCATTCAACTTTCTGTTCCTAGTTCGCTCAGACATCCAAGGAAGGTACTTGGGCCATCTCTGGTCTTTCAACCTCTGGTGGAAACTACGAATGGCAGGAATCAACTTCATCATAGCGAAACTAGTCACTTAATCCAAAAGTCACTCAGACTTACTTCATTCTTAAGACATTACCATAACAATCCACTTTCACTTCGACGTTAAAACAAAATGAACTAACCAAAGATTGTGTTGGTGGGGTTCATGGCAACCTGGTTTTTGGCTGCATCACCAATCAGCCTTTCGGTGTCGGTGAAAGCCACATAGCTTGGTGTGGTCCTGTTTCCTTGGTCGTTGGCGATAATTTCAACTTTGCCATGCTGGAAGACTCCCACACAGGAGTAGGTGGTCCCCAGATCAATACCAACGGCTGGTCCTTTAGACATGGTTTCTGTAACAATGACATGCAAATTCAGAAAAAATGTCAATTAAGTTACAGAAATGTATAAATATTTACCTTATAAATATTTATTTGATTTACTCTTAGTGCTATTCTACCCAGCCAAATATAAAACAGGAAGTGAGTCAAGACCACGTGGTTCTAGAAGCTTCTGAAGCAGAGGCAACCATGTTGGCTAGCAGGACACCGTTTAAGCAGCAAATGCATTCCCAACCGATTAAACAATGCTAGCAAATTATCCGCAGCCAAAAGGTAAAATTAAGATTACAGAATAACTTCAGATTTTTTACTAAAAATGTTTAACAAATCACCCACACTTTCCTTTAAATAAGGAATTTATTCAACATAAACCGCCGATTTAGTACAAAAGCTTACGTAAAAGCATAATAAATGTAATAAATAACATTTTCTTATCTACAAAATACACTTAAATGAGACTTCAACGTTAGACATCCGAGGACATGCCTCGGATGTCTTTTGTTCTACACTGGAGACGGTTGAGAGTTCTAGCGACCATTATGCATACAACATTTGACCAAAAAAAATACGAATTACAAAGCCAACTATTCAACATAGTTTTGGATTTGGTGCCTTTTTCCTTCGAAACAAAACGTTATTCTGAAAAAAACGTTTTGCGCCCGGTAAAAAAAAAACAGGGGCTAATGATAGCTATCGAACAAAAGGGACTTTTCTAAAACAGGCAGCCTACAATACATAGAAAAGCACACGGTTGAATATAACTGGTTTACAACAAATAAATTAGCTAATTTTCTGCTATATACTCACCAAATTTAAAGTAACAGAGGCAGATGAAAAGTGGAGTGGCTGTGACACAGTGCCTGCCGTACCTCGCTGCTGCAGAGAGAACGAGGGAACGTTCCAGAACATGTATATATTGCCGGCTTTACAGCCAATCACATTTGAGAAAACTTAGCCGTCCGAAACCTATGACCAATAAAATATGTTGTTATTTTTATCCCCTCCCCCCGATGGAAAAAGCAGAGAGCTGATTGGTTCACAACTGTTGACCGCACCCGTAACGGCTGTTCCTGCACCGGCTTCTGAGGTTACATAAGAAACAGAAAAAAGCAAAAACTGGTCTCAGATCAGTAGAGGAATGGCGCAAGGTGCCCTTAACGTACTGAAACAAAAAAAAAACGTGCTTTAATTTTCCTAATTTGTTTTTTTTTTCCAGTTGTAAACATAGAATTCAAAATGTCACGTGTATTTCTATTATTCTTTTAATGACACAAACATGTATAAGTTATTTCAAAAGTGGGCCAACAAGGTCTTATTGCTGGACATCCACTACATACACGTCAAAAGTATTGGGACGCCTGACCATTACAACAACAAGCAGTTTAATTGCATTCATACTGGGGCAACAATTGATTACACAGGTCAACAGGTCAAAATCATCAGAGATAAGTTTATGTGGGTTTTGTGGTGTTTTTCATGCTGATTTCAAATCTGTGCTTTATTTTTTCCCCGCACGTACAGTTTTTAGATTGCATGATAGTTGGTATAATGATCATATAATAATCACATGCTAAGCATTTTTGGAGAAACAGCTGACTGAGCTTGATCATTATATCTATGCAGCCCTGTGTGCTTATCTGACTTCACACTGAAAATATTGAAACACTTACTCGATTGGTGTCTGCGGTTTAATAAAAACTACATGCAAGTCTATCGCAAATATAATATTACTCATAATTCTAAAAGTTGCTGTAACTGAAAAAAGACAACTGAAAGCAGATCTGAAATCATCATGAAAAACTGGTTTAGAAAAGTGTGCTGTGGTTTCTGATATTTACAAAACATTTTTTTTGTTGACCTGTGTTATGATTGGGTGCTCCACCTGTCAGCAGCTGAAAGCCCTCAAAACTACACCCTGAATAAGCACAAACTCTAAGAACATGTACTGGTGCCATCAAAACAGTTATACAAGTTGATAAGGGAAAGATAAAGAGAATGATATTTATACTGGTATACTGGGTTACAAACATTATACATTTTGGATGGACTGAGATTGTGAAAGTGTAGGTCCATACAGTATTGTCCAACGATCCATTCAGTGATCCCTCCTTGGGTGTTTATAATGCCATCCACTAATTTTAAACATACAAGAGAGCATTTATCTGCCTGGAGCACTGATCATAACTATCTAGACCAGGACTTTCTAGATCTGATGATGGAAGTTACAAGTTCGACTCGGGTGTACAGTTTTAATCCCTCAGTGTGAAACAGCTTTCAGAATGAAAATGACAGATCAGTTATCAGTATTAAAGTCCTTGTTGGTGGAGAACTTGTAGCCATCATGCTACTTCTACAACCGGTACAAGAATAGAACAAAAATGACTGTTAATCCTAAAATTAAGACATTAATTGTGTCAGAGGGTTTGCCAGTGCACACAAGAATCTAGTCAAGGAAGTTGAACAAACTATGTGTACAGGTTGCACAATACGAGTTTAAATGCTTCATTCCTGCTCATGTAGGCGTGGAAGGAAATGGGGATTTGGACATATTAACTAAACAATAGCTGAAATCAAAAACATGGGAAATCAAATACCACTGCAAAGGGTCACATTAAAAATGTATATGGCAGGAGTACAAGGTCTCAGTGAAATTGGATGACCTCTCTGTAATAACATAAAGCATGTTGGCGCTGGAAATATCGACCAGGGCGTCTTCAGCACAAAGCGGTAGAATGTAGTGTTGGCTATGTGAGGAGGAAGCAAGGAAACTAGGAGAAGCACAAACTGCGTTAAAGCTGAAGTTTACACTTCAGAATTTCTTTGGAAACACATCGTCAGCTAATGAGATTCTTACACTAATTGGACAAAAGTATTGGGACGCATGACCAGAACACCAACAGAGAGTTTAATGACACTACATTCAAATATATAGACTTCAATATGGAGTTGGTCCCCCTTAGCAGCTACAACAGCTTCCATTGATGAGGTCAGACACGAAGGCCTGGGTCACAATCTTCGTTCCAGTTCATCCCAAAGGTGTTGGATGGGGTTGAGGTCAGGGCTCTGTGTGGCCAGTCAAGTTCTTCCACACTG
>JBBPDE010000034.1:6572912-6583296 GCA_037974605.1 Nannopetersius ansorgii | reverse complement strand
TTGTGATGTGTATTATAAAGTGAATTTAATATTTATATACTATATTAATAAAAAATCTATTCATTGTTGTATTCAGTTAAGACTAGCTGCTGTTTTTACTCCTTTCGGGAAGATGGCGCTATTGAGCCAGTTAGTAGCTAGACGAAGACATTCAGTGATGCCGTGTATTTCAAAATGATCTCCTTGGAAGTAAAGTATAGCGACAGCACAAATGAAAACGTTTTTAAAGAAAAGTATTTTGACTGAATTGTTCCTGAGATGTTGGTGCAGAGGAGGAGTGCGAGTAAACGGTAAGTTTGCAGGTTAAACATTTCCCTCTGCTCACCATCGGGCTTCTGTAATGTTTGTCAGTTCACTGGTCCGAGTTTTGAGCGAACAAATGCTAATCAGCCATGTTAAACAAGCTGTATGCTTTAATAAAGTGTCTTTTAATTGATCTCGATACATGTACAGTAATGTACAGAGGCTCTGTCTAGACGCAACGCAACCGCTAAAATCAATAATGGCACGAACTCCTATGTCCATATTTGCCGTAAAATCCACGTAAATCAATTTAAGAAAGGTTTTGCTAAAATATTGGCAATACAACCTTACACACAGTTATATAATCATAATCAATACCAATTTTGATGACACAATATTTATTTATTTAGAATATAAAGTTTTTTCAGTTTCCTGAAAAATAGCCGTTTTGGACATATGAGGTTTCCGCCCGACAGCGACGATTAGCAACATTAGTCTTTAAATCCTGTGATTTGCAAGGTGGGGTCTCCAAAGATTGGACTAGTTTGGCCAGTACATTCCACAGATGCTTGATTGAGATCTGGGGATTTTGGAGACCACCTTGAACCCTTTATTATGTTCCTCAAACCATTCCTGAACATTTTTTGTTGTGAGGCAGAGTGTCTTATGTCAGAACCCAATGTTTCCAGCAAAATATTACCCACAGCATCAAACTGCCTCTGCTGGGGAGAGTGATATACACACACAGCTAATATGAAGATGTTTTAATTATTTACACCATGAGGACACTGGGCTCAATCCCAGTTTAAAAGAATTAAAGGAATTCTCACATTTTCAGCCTAATTTCAGGGCAGAGTTGATTGGCGTGGACATTTGAAATGAAAACTTATTATTATTAGAGTTGAGATCTGACTGTATGCTACAAATGCATCAGTTAGAAACAAGTCTAAAAAGCACTGGAGCAAGCCTCTAAGACTTCCTTCCTTCCTTCTTGGGAACAACAGTATTTGGCATATCAGTAATTTCAAGTTAATTCTCAGTTATAGTAACTGAGTAAAACTGAAAGTGTTTCTTATGTGGAATTAACAGAAACTGCATATCAGAAGCTACACACATAGTTGGATGTAAGTGTCAAAAAAAGAAGTTAGGGTATGCGTATGTCTCAGTCCAGACCAGGGAATAAAACCTTACTTGTAGTTACTGGATAGAAAATCAGAGGAGTGCAGCCTGATTGCACAAGTCAACAGGTCAGAATCATCAGAGATAAGTTTATGTGGGTGTTGTAGTGTTTTTCATGCTGATTTCAAATCTGTGTTTAGTTTTTCCTGCATATACAGTTTTTGTGATTAAGCTAGTTCTATACTGCATGATAGTTGGTATAATGATCATATGCTGAGTGTTTTTGAAGAAACGGTGCTAGCTGAATGACACTGATCATTATATCTATGCCACAGTGTGCGTCTGACTTCACATTGAAAATACTGAAACAGTTACTTGATTGGTGTCTGCGGTTTAATACAGAACACATGCAAGTCTATTGCAAATCTAATATTACTCATAATTCAAACAGTTGATGTGACTGAAAAAACTAAAGCAGATCTGAAATCAGCATGAAAAATGTATTGTGGTTTCTGATTATTACAATTTTTGTTCTTGTTGTTGACCTGTGTTATAGTAGACTTTTGAATGCTGGAAAAGGAACATGGAGGTGAAGCACCTGAGTGTGTGCAATGGGTAGTTGCTCCTTTGATTGCAGGAAAAAAAAGATCAGGCACTTATTACATATGATATAAATCTGTATTACAACCAGCATTAACTATATATTTACCACACATCATCTCTTTGTTATTTTTGCATGCAAGATTCTTTTAAAGTTAAACAAAGGACGTGTCATGTTGGGTTTGTGCGGTACATGTATCCATAATCTACTGTCATCACAGAATGCATTCAACATTCAGCGCATAAGGCACTATCAAAAGACAATGGACAGGGGTATTAAATCTGAACGCACACTCATTCACGTGAACACTTCATTTAAACAATAAATGCTGATTTGTGTAGTTCCTTTTCTGTTTTTGTCTGGGCGCACCTGGTCAAATCGCACAAGAACTAACAAACTTCTTAAGAAACAAACTTGTATATACATTTCTGCCAAATTTGATCCACAATTAACATTTACTTGCTAGATTTAACATACTGGAATAAATAAAATGTAGAACATGGTATGTTCGGGCATCCTGTCAGTCAGAACCCCCATTGCTGGAAGTACAGCTTCCTCACTTGTCTTGTAGTCTGCCAACCGTTGTTCTCTTAATTAAACATTTGCACTCTTCTAGTTCTTGAAATATTAATAGGTATCTTGCATGCACAGTGTATTTAAGTCTGGGATCAGCAAAGACCATTCCAAAACTTTCCTCTTACATTTCTGGAAGCAGTTCAAGATTTGATTTTAATGCATGTTTTAGATTGTTATCTTCCTGTAATATACAGCCTCTTTATTTCTTCACTTCCTTCACTGACTGACATGCATGTGCCAGCATGTGTTGGTACACTGTATTTACATTTATGGCATTTATCAGATGCTTTTATACAAGGCGACTTCCATTCCCTACAGGGGGCAGTCTCCCTGGGTCAACTTGGGGTTAAGGGTCTTGCTTAGGGACCCAGTGGTGGTTCTGAAGGTAGGATTCAAACCCATGACCTCTTGGTATCCTACCCACTAAGCCACCACTACCTATATGGACAAAAGTATTCGGACAACCGTTTTTTCAGGGTTTGGGCTAAGCCTCTTCCTTCCAGTGAAGGGCTTAATCTTAGTGCTTCAGTATACCCAGACAACACCATGCTTACAGCTGTGCCCAGTGCACAAATCAAGTTCCATAAACACATGGTTGGAGGAATTAAATGTGGAAGAACTTGATTGGCTGCACAGAGCCCTGACCTCAACCCCATCCAGCACCTTTGGGATGAACTGGAACGGAGATTGTGAGCCAGGCCTTCTTGTCCAACATCAGTGCCTGACCTCATAAATGCTGTACAGAACAAGTGGAAACAACTTCCCATAGAAACTCCAAAATCTTCTGGAAAGCCTTCCAAGAAGAGTGGGGGCTGTTCTAGCCACTGAGGGAACCAACAATGTCTGTGTTTAAATGCAATATCATTAAAAGTCCCCTTTGGTGTAATGGTCAGGCATACCAATATTTCTGTCTGTATAATGTATTTGGTATATGTTAATCTTAGCATGGCTTTAAAGGTATGAAGAACAGATGTAGACTACTGAAGGACTGATGTATGTCTCTCTGGATAAGAGCGTCTTCTAAATGCTGCAAACACAGTAGAATTCTTTCTTCCCTTTGTCACCGGCTGCCACACAACCATTACATGTAGGACCCTCACCCTGAGCAGTCAGTAAGTCGTTGCTGTATGGTAGCGATTATCCTTTTTTTCCCCTCAAAATACACCCATGGTGATTGAAGCCAGAGTTGGGGTTGTGTTCAACATTTGAATCAAAAATGCCTCCGGGTTATCTTAGGATTAGAATCTGTGAATGTATTATTTTTTATACACACGTGTTTTAAAAAAAGTATGTAAAGAAACACAAAGCATGTTCACATTATTTTAAGTACGTTTCTATAATGAACTGCATTTAAAATCTCTTGTCCTCTTAACAGCTCAGCTCATGTGCATAAATTCCACGCAGAATGATCTTAGTAAAACATTTTAAAGCAATATTTTACACATACTGTAAGATATGACATGCACATAGGTTTAAAAAAGATTTTATTAACAGTTTAGAAACAAAATATCCCTTTCCCAGACATAAGACACTCTTCTCCGAACAGACGGGCAACACAAGGACAATGAAAACATGAAAAGAACCGAAACTGATGAATGAGTGAATGAAGGGTTTGTCCTTCATACAGCAAACTGTGTCATGAAGAAAAAAAAAAATTCTCAAATGTCAGTGCAGTCAAAATGTCCCTAGGAATCCTCTGGCGATGCATGTGAATGTTTCAATATTTTAACAATACACAACATGTGAGGGGGCCGTTAGTGGAGGGCGTGCAGTCACATGATAAGTCTGAATACTGAACAAAACTGAGCCATGACGTCTCCATGCACGGACACTGAATTTATGGGCAACAAAAATAGCAAGTACGTCTTCTCATGTTTTCCTCTGATAAACATTTATGCATTTGCAGACACATACATTTAAGCAGAGGCAGAACAAAAGCTGAGGCAAGAAGCTGTGTGTTCTTAAAACCTTGGTGTCTTGAGATTTTCTCTTACCACAAGATATCCAAGATGGTTTCCTAGCCAAATCAAATTCATCTTGTTACTTCATCGTCATCAATTTTCACACTATATCTTAGGTAGTAATTCCAAAGGGTTAAAATATTTGCAGAGATAATGACAGGTTTCCAAGGGGGTCATGTTTATTGTTGTAAAAACCAAACATGAGCATTCATCCACAGAGAGAGGGACGCTACCTAGCCACAGTGTCCCATTTTACCGCTATGCAAAACAAACCTAGATTGTTTTTATAATCTAGACTTTTGGAGCCTTCTTTGAATAGCTTCTGGACTCGAGTAGTTTGCACTTAATATTCACAACTGAAATCCTTGACTTTCTCTAAACTGACCCGATGATATTTGGTTGTGATGAAGAGGGAACGGAAAACGGATTTGAACCTTTAACGCGGTCAATAAATAGACAACAAAATGAAACGAGTTCCAGTTGTTATAATTCATCTTGTAAATGGTTTTCTGAATCGCTTTTCTCCGACGTTTCTGTAAAATAAAGAAAAACAGAAAGCTGTTAACTCAATGGAACTAGCATGTCTTAATAATGAATATGACCAAATTGATACGAATAGTTTTTCCAGTTCTCCAAATGCATCAAGCTTCTTACCGTTTCAGGGTAATAACATTTCAATCAGGCCTAAGCATCTAAACTCTATGTGAATTCATTAGAACAATAAGTGCTATAAGGTCAGTAAGATTACAAATAAATCTTACATTACAAATAAATAAAAGAGGGCCCTGATTCAAGATAAGCAATTCTTAACAGAGATGCTTTATGAACTCGGCCTCTGGTCTAGTCTTTCTAATTAGGATACCAGATGGTGTGTATTTACCTGTGCCTTCCGTTTCCTCTATAACTTTTGTCTCTTCTTGTTTATTCTCTTCAGTGGGGGGTTCCTCTGCTGGCTTTGCCTCTTCAGATCCCACTGCAAAATCCCAAAGCATGTTCAAATTGCTCCAATCGCAGTAGACAGCAACAACAAAACACCCAAAATAATGTAAAAAATGAAAACAGCCTCCAAACAGCGACAGAGTAAGTTTTCTCTTACCCGTCTCATCACTGGGAGAAATTACTTTCTCAGAATCTGTGGTATTGGGCTTGTTGCCCTCTGTGCTTGTGGAGTTTTTGTCTTTAGGCTTTGGTTTGGGCTTCGGCTTGGCAAACTTTGCCTTGTTCAGCAGATAGTTGACCTCCCGGTCCAGGAGTGAGAGCTTGGCCTCAATGTCTTTAGAGAGCAAAACAGGTCTCTCTGTAGGAGAGCGTTTCTCCTGATCAGCCACTGTCTCATTCTTCCATTGCTACCAAAAAGGAAGAGAACAATCACACAATCATTACTACAAGGAGAACATGGCTTTGGCAAAACTGGTGGACAGGCAACAGATGGTTTGCTGAACTGCCATCAGTTTACAATCAGGAAAGTAAACAAGAGGAGACATGAACGCTTTAAATGCAAAAACATACCGTGGTCTCATTGATGACTCTCTCTAAAGTCTTCAGCTCGACTTCAGTAAATATCTGGTCATCTTCTGGAATCATTTTCGCACTCCTGTACAGAAAAAAAAATGTTTTTCATATTAAAGTATTACAGTACAATGTTATACTTAAAAAAATGGCCTGTAAGTTAAAAGTCACATTCAGGACATGAATTGATGGTAATTAACCAGTCACTTTGAAGAGATGAATCAAAAGCTATACAATTAACGGTTACTCAAAAATGTATGCGCATGTATGAATATGTGCATTTCTGACAGAATAGTAACTGACAGTGGCAAATTCAACAGCAAGGTTAGTCAAAGTTCAAGTTTATTTATATAGCACGTTATACACAAAAGCTCATTCAATTTACAGAAATAGAATACAAATAAACCCCAAATAAAATCAAACAGAATTAAAAAATTAAATAAAATGAATAAAAGAAAACATGAAAGATAAGGTTAGTGTTGGGTTAAGTTAGGGTTACACCAAAATCGAGCTCAATGCTAATTCGGTAATTATCAAGTGTACAGCTTAAATTGGATTACTAGCTTCTAGTTTGATCCAGTGCCAGATAAAAATCAGCTCCCTCAGAGCTACCACTCACTTGAGGAAGAAAGAGGAGTGGTTGAGCATGGTGTCAAGCGCCGCTAGCCTGTCCGGCCACTTCTTCCTCTCTTCTACTCGGAAGAACATGGCCTTGCAGAGCTTCTTCAACTCAGACAGCTTTTCTTTTAGTTCTTTAGTGCTCGCCGAGTAGCCCTCCTCATCCATCCAGGCCGAAGCAGCGCTCAACTTTCCAGAAATCTCCTCTTTCTCCTCTTCGGTCACCACAGCCAGGTATTCATCTTGGTACAGTTTGTCCTGTAAAAGGGAAGAAAACATCACCACTTCTGAATATGGCATTGCTGGGTTACAATATCCACCCAGTACAGTGAGTGATATGGACTGGACAAAAACCCACAATGGTAAGTAAAGGAAACTACACCTGAGTCTCAAAAATAAAGGCCTCCAAGCTGTTCAGGGTCTTCTCCCTTTCCTGCTTCGCCAGGTCTCGGTCAGTCAGATCCTGCAACCTGACAGGAAAAAGCGTGAAAAGTCTTTTGTGAGACTCTAAATTATTTTTTGTATCACTGTACCTCATCCACATCCCTCTGTAGATATAATCTATTTTTGAGATCAACACTTACTTCTTTTTGGAGGCATCAATGTCCTCTGAACTGGGATCGCGCACATCATTAACCTCCACCTCCACCCCAATATCGACAGATATTTTACTCTTTTTCTGGGGTTTGGGCTTCTTGTCTGCATCCTTCTCTTCCTCTTTGGCTTCAGTCGTTTTCTCTTCAGACTTTTCTGATTTCTCTGCCTCTTTCTCTTTCTGTGTGATATAAAGGCTACGTCAATAATCACACGATCAGTAGATTACAATTTTTGACATACTTCAGTAACGTTCTGTAGGATGCAATTAAATCAAGTGCATCCCCACATATCTAATACACTTTTTAAAGATCTGGTCAGCTGAGCCTAAATTTTAAATTTGCAAATGTAAAATCTGCTGTCAATTGTGTGTTTTGGGGGGAAAAAACATTCTGAATCTGATCATGGACACGTAGAAAATATTATGTGCAACTATTACAGTGTACAAAGTAAAATGTAATGGTCTCATTGACTTGATTAACTCCAATGCTTTCCAGTTCCAAGAATTGTGCAATAATGCCTAAATGAAATCTTAGAAGCCAAGCGCCTAGTCACAGAGGAGCCTAAGAGACCAATAGGCACCTCACTATACAGTGTACTACATTAAATACTGATTGATTTAGAATCTTCTCACCTGAGGCTCTTCTTTGTCAGAATCGTCTTTATCCGTTTTTTTCTCCTCTGTCTGGGAGTCTCCTTCGCTTTTCTCTCCTTGACTTTTCTCCTCCGTCTCTGGTTTCTCCTGAGCAGACTCCTCCGGCTTCTCCACTGGTTCACCCTGATCTTTGGCAGATTCAGGAGGAACCTCCTCCTCATCCTACAACAAAACATGACCTTTATCCACAATCTTGTCATAGTGTATTATATTTGCAGAAACGTGAGGATGAGCATAAACTGGTTTACCTGCACAGGTTCAGTTACGTTGGCACTGGGCTCAGAGCTTCCACCTCCAAACAGGCTGGAAATGGTGTTTCCCAGTTCTTTAAGGAGAGAAAACACACTTAGAAAGCCACAATAAAACTTCCAAATGTGAATGAAAAAGTAACATTACATATACTTTGTTCTGAGAACTAAAAACAACTGCAGGAAATTTCAACCTACTAGTGAGAGTTGATTCTTCCTCCTTCTCCTCTACAACAGTCTCAAACACTGATTCCACCTGCAACATAGAGTATTTAAGCATCTGCAGAAGCTAAAATAACAAAAAAAAGAAAAAACGAAATACAAATCTGGGTTCACAAAGCATCCGAGTAGAAATGCGGGTCAGATTTTGCCTGTGCTTTTAGTGATCACAATCACTGATCTCAGGTTAGTGTAAATAATTCATTTGTCATACGTGAACACAGCACAGTGTGAAATTCTCTCTGTATTTAACCCATTCACCAAGTGAAGCAGCGGGCAGCCAGGAACACAGTGCCTGGGGAGCCGTGTGTGGGGATGGTACCTTGCTCAAGGGTACCTCAGAGGTGCTATTAGCAGTCCTGGGATTTGAACCCACAACCTGATCGCAGATCACCACTCCTACTCTGAAATGCTTTGTGAATGACCCTACTGATCTCTAACCAAGCCAGTGACAGACCCTGTCTAGAATGAGCACACCGCTCTCATCCATATTGAAATGGGCCTTGATTCCTTTGGACTCTGCGTCCGAGTGCTTCTGAAAACTGCTGCCCACTCCAGAGAGCTTCACTGTCATCAGATTTTGAGAGCCAAACATCCTAAAAATGAAAACAATGGTCAGTCCTTATTATTCAGTAGATCTGCAGTTTCTTGTTTCTTAAGTCTCAAGAATGATCAAATAATACTTGCTTTATGATCATACAGTGACCCTGCAAATCAGGACCAAAAAAAGTGCGATACTGCCATGAACTTACTTCAGATCATCCTCACTGAGGAAGCTGAGGTCTCCATAGTTGACGTAGAAAGAGAAGTCATCATTGTAGCGGTTGAAGGTAATGACTTTGCGCTGGGGGTAAGGTGCCATTCTCTGGAACAGAATGCGCTTGTTGTGCTTAACTCCTTTCCCACCATCCTCTTCTTCAGTCTCACGGCTAAACTCCACCTGAAAAGACACAAGTTCCCACACAAATCCTAGAAATATGAAGTAAAATGTCATACGTGAACACGCCACAGCAAACCATGTCAACAGTACAAAATTCTCTCTCTGCATTTAACCCATTCACCAAGTGAAGCAGCTGGCAGCCAGGAACACAGCAGTGGATGGTACCAAAGGGTACCAAAGTGGTGCCACTAGCAGTTCTGGGATTTGACCCCACAACCTTCTGATCGCAGGGGCAACTCCCAAACCAACAGGCCACCAGCTGTCCCATTTTTTTAAAAAGAAGTATGTCTTAAGAAAATAGTTGTATAAATGTGCTTGGACAATGACATTTCTTTAATATCAATTTGGCTACCCAACATTTAAGACCCCAGCTATTCCTCTCACCTGTATTGGGAAAACAGCTGCATCCCGGACAAGGAAGGGTTTCACTTTAAATGCTTTACTGAGAGCAGCGGCCTGGTACACAGCACCCATAGCTGCAGCCTCATCCGCATTTATATTTTTCGCCAACTCCTCTCTGCAGAAACATGACAGATTACATGTTGAATATTTTCACAGTTAAGGAGACAATAAGCATGAAACTGTGCTATAGGTGATCAGCGTGTGGGGTTTCATCTATTTTTTGTACTATTTTCATGCTAAGTGGCCTTCAATTACAGTTCTTTACTGCCACCTGCTGGACATACACAGTACTATTTTGATCAGAGATAAGCTCTGGAATAGTTTCACACTTCCTAAGCGCTGCTTCTTGTCGTAGCTTGTGGTGAATTTTGGGACCACTCCTATGTAAAAACCTCTGCTATAAACCATAGTAGTGCCCTTGTACAAAACTGATCGGTTGATCAGGGGCCAAGCATTAATCATTTAAAAATTAGTAAAGAGACATGTGAAACTTATAGGAAGGGAAACAGAATGGTTGAGCCCCATTTTAAGAAATGGTAGAAAGATAGTCTGCGTACGGATACTGAGGAGGGAGAAAAAAAAAAGGAAAAAAAACAACTGTGAAGAAGCAAAACACCAGACACTAAAACTCAGGTCATTTATACAAAAAAAAGTGTGGATGTTTGCTGTGTAATGGCTTTATAAAGCAGATGCACTTCC
>JBBPDE010000034.1:6560912-6571024 GCA_037974605.1 Nannopetersius ansorgii | reverse complement strand
CTAAAACTCAGGTCATTTATACAAAAAAAAGTGTGGATGTTTGCTGTGTAATGGCTTTATAAAGCAGATGCACTTCCTCCTCCCCCAATGGCATAGCGCCTGTTGCTTCACCTAAACATTACAAGTTTGCGATTACACTTCTAGTCTGTTCGTGTCAAAACATTTATCATATGTTTTTAGATAAAGAGTAGAAACAAGCTTAATCAATACCCTGAAAACTGTCCAAGTGAATCTTAATAAAAACATGAGCACCTATTTAAACGGAGTGTGTGGAGTGAAACCTACTTTCCCACTGCTTTGAGAAGGACTTCCTGAACCCTGGGAACTCGAGTGGCCCCTCCAACCAGAATGACCTGCTCAATCTCATCCTGTAGAATAAACAAAACAATTTGAACCATTTGCACCAATAAGAAGCACTATACAAACAAATGGCTCTGATCTATACAAGAGTAAAATGTCAGTGCTCCTCACCAAAGACATCTCTGAAGCAGCGAGAGCCTGATGAACTGGCCCAGGTACTCTGTCAAACAGATCAGTGCAGAGAGCCTCAAACTCAGCGCGGGTCACCTTGGCCTTGAAATCAATGTCATCCATCAGACCCTCAATCTGGCAAAAAGTAGAATAAGGGTCAATATACACTGGATCTGAACACATTTCAATTTTTACAGAGGGAAAAAGCAGCACACAGACAGAAATCTCAATTGAACATGCAAATAATCTTTAATGGTTTCTTCCCCTTCATAGGTTCACAGTACAACAATAATACAAAAATAAATAAGAATGTAGATCACTTTCAGTGCCCTCTTAAGACCTTGAACCAGGTAAACGCTGATAACTAGGCCTCTCTCTTACCCACCTGAGCAACAAACTCAGCATTGGCACTCAGCACAGTTTTCAATCTCTGAGCTTCTTTCAGCAGCTTGGCCATTGCACGAAGGTTCTCTCTCACATCCTTCTTGGATTTCTTCTGCTCATTGAAGATTTTAGCCAGGTGGTCCCTAAGTCTCAGCTCCATCTCAAAGCCTCCAAGAGTCCTATCAAAGCTGAGCACCAAAGACAACAAGGGTCAGAGGTCAAATAAATGAATAGGTGCATCAGCAAAGTTGAACCAGTCTTCTCCTTACTATACTTAACGTCCAAGAGCGTGAAATATTAGCCCTATGTAAGACACTCACCCGACTCCACGGATCTGCAGCTGAGGCTGGGTGCCAGCCTCTTTGGTCTTCACCGTCTGGTACGTGACAATAGTGGCTGTCGTACTGCCTGATCCCATGTCATAGAACATCACATTCTGCAGAGAAAAGAGTGCAAACCTAAGAGCCGAACTGAAAATAAAAAGGCAAAGTCTGAGATTATTCTAAAGGGGTCCTGAGGCAAGTGTGTCGTGGCATGCACTCTGCGCAGTATTAATGCTCTATTGTCTCAGAAACAAGGTATATGCTAGTCCTTTTGCAGGCAAACAGTATAAAACTCTGGATTCTAAATGACAGATGAGTTTGCTACATGGAATTTCTGAACTTTAACCATCTCATTCCCGCAGGATATTTCTGCCTGCTGTGCTAGTTGTGAAATCTAGCTATTCACCAAACTTGCATTATACCCTTCCCATGCAGAGGTTTTTTGCTTTAACCATGACACCAGGTATGATCTATTAATCTAAAACAACACACAATTACATGATGAAAGTGTACTTGTCCGTCCACTGAAATGAATTAGAAATAGTTGCAATTGCATTTATTGTGTCGATATTGTTGACCAAATTAAAAAAAAAAAGTTAAACCAGACACTGGCTAAACATGTTGTGGCTAAATTAACAACATTTGAGGTAACGTGAAAATTCTGATTTGATTTTTGGCCCAACTCTCTCTAATTTGACATACTTGAGCAGTTGAGTTGATGTCTTTCCTCCTGAACACGCCGTAATTCAAAGCCACAGCGGTATTATCATTGATCAGCTGAAGGACTTTCACACCTGCCATCTGTGCAGCCTGTAGGACTGCCCTACGTTCTGCTTGGTTAAAAAAGGCTGGGACTGTGATTACTGCATCTTTAATGGGCTGTTCTGTGAAGAGAAGAATAAAGGTATTTCTAAAACAGGGCCATCAGAAGACTTTCTTCTGTGTTAATGTAGTGCTGCAGAGACAGACAAAGATGGGAGATTTGAATAGGCAAACCTGCAAAGTCCTGAGCCAGGCCACAAGAGTAGTTCAGAACCATGCCCAAGATTTCCACTGGAGAATACTGCATGTCCCTGGGGCACAAAAAAAACAATCTCACTCTGCTCTTTAAATACACGTTGAACAACAAATACCGGTTATTTTTTTCAAGATCTTTGCTTAACAAATGTACATAGAAACACTGCATGAAGGACCCACACATAGATTGCTTACTCAGAATATTTGAAGTACACTGTTCCTCTCTGTTCGTCTCTCTGTATCTGGTGTTCAGGAAAGTGTTTTTGATATTGCAAGACCTGTGGGTTATCCACAGTCTTGCCCAGGAGATTTTGGAGATATCTGTACACCACTTTGGGATTCTTCACAGACTACAATGATAAAACCAAGGTCATTAGCTCAAAATTCAAATTAGGGATTCTCAAAATTTCAATACTTTAAGAACAAAGGAAAGTGGTGTTAAGACTCACCACTCCTAGAGCGCCATCTCCGAAAAGTCTTTCATTTTCTTTTAAACACACAGCTACTGGAGTTTTCCTTCTGGACTCTCTGAAGCAAAACAGAAAGGAACAGATTATTCTCACAAGCCTTGGAAGAGAGCAGATTAGATAACGCCTGTTAAAAGCAGAAAACCAGCAAATGCACCATATGAAATGTTTCTTACTTGTTTAGAGCGATTTCCATTGGCACTCCGGGTTTAACTATAGCTATTTTCATCCATTCACTCCCCAGGTCAACGGACATCACAGCAACCGAGGCTACGCAACAGAAATATGACTGTTAAGGACAATAGACTGGCTACTGAAATGAATTAAAATATAAACTTACAAAGATAATTTAAAGCCATTTTGAAATAAGTATCCACAAAGTAATCAAATTGCAGATGTCCCAAATCATAAGAAAACTGAATATATACTTAACAGTTCAATCAAAACATTCACAATTAAGTAAGTTATCTATTATCAAAAATGATGCTGGTCCACATCCATGGGGGAAAAAGTGTCAGACTGTACCTGTTTGAGAAGGCAGGAGAGCTAAAGCAAGGCAAACCAGTGCCCATAATGGCAGCTTTTCCCTCATGGCCACCTAAAAGAGATGCAAAACAAAATGCATTTAACTTTTTATTGACTTCATTCACAGTGCCTGTTTTAATCATGTAAATAACTGTCGTTATCTCAGTTGTACTGAAGCGCATGGAAAGTGTCTTCACGAAAGTGGTCAGAATTGTGTATCCCAGCTACTGTCCAATGCCTATGTTGAATCATCCAAGTCTATGACATTGTCCATGTGTTTCTGGGCTGGATAGAGAGTACCTGCTACAGGTGTAGTCTGGGAGACACTTATTGTCTCACCACAGCACACAGTGTGAACAGTGAAATTATTTCTCTGCTTTTAATCCATCCACCAAGTGAGGCAGTGGGCAGCCACCAGCTGGGGCACCCAGGGAGCAGTGTGTGGGGACGGCACCTTGCTCAAGGGTACCTCTGTGGTGCCACTAGCAGTCCTGGGATTCAAACCAACAAATTCTGCTGCCAGGGGCAACTCACAAACCACCAAGGAACTTACTATTATTTATACTTCTTTATTTGTATGTTGCATGTCATATCTATTGCATCATGTGTACACAGTGGAGCCTGAGCTTCGTTGTTTCATCTCTCCATATACATGCATATGGTTGAGTTCCCTTTGACTTTATTCTCACATGCATGGAGAATAAACCACCAGTTGGATCTCAAACCAGAGCCAAATTGGTTTGGTAGCAGAGGCAACATCCACTGCATTTGCTCTCCACTTGAACATGAGATGTGTTGCAATGGAGACTACATCCTTATTGGCCTGATCCCTCCCACAGACTCTGAGATAAAGTTAGAAAACACGTGGACCTCATTACAGTACAGAACAGCCAGTGGATTCATGCTCGTGCATCTAGATTTACCTTAGAAGTTTTGTTCCCCTGCTTTAAATAGTAAGAGCAGTATAACTTAAGGCTTATCTATAATTAATAGACCTAATGGGCAGGTTTAACAGCTTTCTTTAACAGTAATCATATATGTAAGCAAACACCTGAGTACGGAAACTTCTGGCCCTACTGCCATTGTCTAATAGTGACGTACACACTGCTGGTCCTAATGGCTGGGAAGGCGGTATTTACACCACCCCACACAACAAGGATGTTACACACACCAAAACAGCATGCTTTCTAACCACTGGTAGTGTTAATTTAGCAAATTTAGACATTAGTTGCTGTAGGGCACTAGGGTAACCCAGCTAAGCTCTGCTAGCTAGCAGTTAAAGCACATGCTTACATCCTTTTTAAGATGCAAAGATGGGCAAGGATATAAATAAGATTAAAGTTGTCTACATGGTGAAGTTAATTGTGCATTCAAGTTTGTAAGACTGGAGCTGACATGAAACTTACCTGGAGGAGCAGAACTTTTATATGAGAGCAGGGGGACCGGTGTAAGTTGGCGTAGTCTGACAGGTGAACAATGAAGGAGGCGCTACTTCTTGCGCAGAAAACTTGAAAAGGCGTAAAATGGTTTCTCCTCAGCCTTCAGAGCTGGGGTCGCGGAGGAGAGCCCAGGAGAAAACAGCAGCAGTTTATGTTCACGGGGATCTCCTGTGTTGCAGTCACACCGGCTGCTTCTGGCCACCGGGCCCTGAACGCGGCGTGATCTCATTGGATCCACGCGAGGCGCCGCTCCGCGATCTCAGCCCTTGGATCCGGTAAAACTCTGGCCCCGCCCCTCGAGGCCCGAATGACGCCTTCTGATTGGTCCACGTGCCGACCACGATATAATCTCGGAGTCTCGAACACACGCTCGCCTTTGATTGGTCCACGTTAAAACAACAGGGGCGTTCGGCACATGACGCCTCAAAGCATCTTTCCAATGTTTGTGCGACTCTTTGTAGTTTTTTTTCTCTACCTTGCGTTTCCTTTCTAAAGACTAAAGCACACGGAGAGGACAAAAATATTGGGACACGCCTATTTATTATTGGTGGTGGTGGCCTAGTGGTACGATACTTGCTTCTAGACTAAGAGGGCATGGGTTCGAATCCTTCCTTCGGTGTACCACCACTGGGTCCCTGTGCAAGACCCTTAACCCCAAGTTGCTCAAGAGAGACTGTCCCCTGTAATTAGGGAATGGAAGTCGCTTTGGGTAAATGCTGTAAATGTAATTCAGGCTGTTTAAAATAAGATAAGCCTTTCTTAATTTGAATTGTTATGGCAGCGAAGTTGACAGAACAATATAACACCATAGCCAATAGAATAGCAACTACAACACAGCAGTGTACATATATTTACGCCTGTGTAAGACAAGCTCTGAATCATGTCGCTTCAAAAATACACCTAGAAATGTATATGTATATCTTCCTTTGTGAACTCTGCTCACATGACCACTGTGTGAATCACATGATTTTGAGGAGGCTGTGGAGAGAAAATGGCTGCTTTCTTGCAGTGGAGACGGTTTGTGTTTTTTGATAAAGAGACTGTGAAGGATCCTGGAGAGAATGGGAAGAACTTTGCTCTACCCCACGGCATATCAGCGTGTGATTCGGGCCGTGGACATGTTGTCCTGGGAGATATCCTTATACAGCAGGGCTGCTCTTTGGTGTTGTGCTATTTTGTGTCTCGCTAGCAGCCTGTAGCATGTCTGGTCTATAGGTGTTTCTCAGCAGTTGTCCAACATGTAGTTTGACATTTTCACTTTGTGATATAGTTTTGCCCACAACTGGTGTAACGTTGTAGCGTGTCTGTGAAGACGTGGAGGCTGTTTTAGATAACGTCATCTTGATATTCAACCTCCCCAGTTCACACCGTCTGGTGCAATTGTGTGCAATTTTTGTGATGCAACTGAGGACACTCGTTGCACCTTATCTATATCTGTTTACTTAAATATATTTTGTCTTTTACACAAACCTTTATATTTTTGTATTATTTGTAAAGTGTACTTTTTAAATTACACTGTGTGATGCTTTTATCTTTGTTTTGTCCACTTTGCTGCCATAACAATGCAAATATCGCAATTGTGTGACTGTTAAGGGTTATCTTACCTTCGACTCTGTAAGCTGTCACTTAAAGTGAATACTATGTTTCCTTTGACTCTGGTTGTGCACATATGGATGGTCAGATATGGTTTTTGACACGCTCGCTGCAGCTGACCTGTTTCCAAGCTTACAAGCTGAGGGTGACACACCTGTACCAGCTGAAGCAGCACAGCATCCTGGTGTCAGTGGGGCAGGACGAGCATGGCATCAACCCACTGGTAAGACACTGCAGTTCAACACTTCTCACGCTGGATGTCATAGATATTTAATAGTAACTGATGGCCTAGTGCTTAGGGAGTTGCCCTGCAATCAGAAGATTGTGGGTTTGAATCAAAGGACTGCTTGTGGCACCGCTGAGGTAGCATCCCCTTACACTGTCCCTGGGTGTGGTGTCGCTGACTGCATACAGCTGCACCTGTTTAGCATTTGTTTCTTAGTTCAGTCTATGAGGTTTGTAAAAAGTAAACAAAGCATTTTTATGTTAAACACAAACTATTATTTCTTTACATTGGTTATGATAGAAATGAAGGATTCTCCAGCATAGATCTTTGCCATTTTTTTAAATCTCAGAAGTGACCAGTGAACCTACAGATGTATTCAGACGTTTTAAATGTAGTGTTCATGATTACATTTTTTAAATAATTTAATAATTTTTCTTTGGGGACTTTCAAAAAGGTGCTTCCTCTATAATGTAGCATTTCACATCAAAGCACTGAACTGCTTCTGTATCAATGAATCATGCAGAAATTCAGGGAATTTATTTATTAAGTGTCTTTTTTTTTATTTTTAGAATGCTGAACTGTTGAGGCTTGTGTGTGTTTGTCTAAACCAGGTTAAGGTATGGAACACAGATAAGAGGGACAGTGGAAGCCCTCTGTGTACCCGCATATTTCCAGCCATCCCTGGGAACAAGCCCACAGAAGTGTCCTGTCTTAGTGTTCATGAGAACCTGAACTTCATGGCCATCGGTATGGTTTCTCTCTTTGTCTGTTAATGGTACAAAATTATGTTTGGTAAAATAATGCTTAATTTAAGCTGTCTAAAGTTTGTATGTAATTTTCCATTTTTACCAAAAAGAAAAATATGTAGAACAGTTTGATTTTATTTTGTTCCTTTTTTCAGGCTTTACAGATGGCAGCGTAGTTCTGACGAAAGGGGACATCACCAGAGACAGACACAGTAAAACACTTACCTTACACGAGGGAAACTGTCCCATCACTGGCCTGGCTTTCCGCCAAGCAGGAAAAGTTACACACCTGTTTGTAGCCACCCTTGAGAAAGTGCAGGTATGTTTAACTGTCCGATTTTCCCAGTTGCTTTTAATTTGTGGTCAGACAAAATGCTTTTGTACTTAGTGCTGCTTTTGTTGGTTTATTTTGCTCTTAGTGTTACACATTGTCCGTGAAAGAGTACCCTCGCTTGGAGCTGGACACACACGGCTGTGCTCTGCGCTGTTCTGCCCTCACGGATCCCTCCCAGGACTCACAGTTCATTGTAGCAGGAGATGAGTGTGTGTATCTGTACCAGCCTGATGAAAGAGGGCCCTGCTTTGCTTTTGATGGGCATAAGATTCTGGCCCACTGGCACCGGGGATACTTACTCCTACTTACTCGAGACACCAAGTCACCTAACAAGTAGGAGTCACACATACAGCACTGACTTTCTTCAGTTTGTTAAATTGCTGAATGCGCAATAGACAGATTTATCCTCAATTTTCCAGTCTTAGTCAAAATTTTCTGAGGAAAAATAGTCAAATTTTTCTGGGATTCTTGTGAATTTTTTGGGGAATATTTCCACGAAATCTGTGTAGTGCAAACATCTCAGTGATTCAGATATTTTTTAAAAGTCACCACCAAGTGTTAGACTTAAATAAATAGTAATAAATTATGTGATCCAAAGCTTAATTAGATTAATTAGATTTGTACAGCTAAAGCAACTCTCTTTATTACAGGCCAGACTTTGGGAGCAGAGAGGCCTCTCCAACAGAAAAGCAGATCTTGACAATTTATGATCTTGACAACAAGTTCATCGCCTACAGTGCGGCTTTTGACGATATAATAGATGTCCTGGCAGAGTGGGGATCCTTCTACATCCTGACGAGAGATGGAAAGATGTTCATGCTGCAGGAAAAAGACACCCAGACTAAGTTAGAGGTCAGAGTGTATACATTTGGATGCTAAAAGTTAAAAACAGGCTAAACATAGTGCTGCATATTTGAATAATGTTTACTTCTGTGCAGCGCTAGTGATACCAGCTGAATTAACCGAAAATGTGTCGTTCTTCCTATAGATGCTTTTTAAGAAGAATCTGTTTGTAATGGCAATTAATCTTGCAAAGAGCCAACATCTGGATCATGATGGCCTGTCTGAGATATTCAGACAATACGGAGATCACCTCTACATTAAAGGTGATCATGATGGAGCTATTCAGCAGTATATTCGGTAAGGTCAATCTTCATGAATTGTTGTTTTTTGCCACAGTAATTACACTCTAAATAAAATAAAAAACCCAAAACGCACACTCGTAATAGCGATGTAGTTTTTAGGACCTGACCTGCTGTGTTCTGTAGAACCATCGGGAAGCTTGAACCCTCGTATGTCATCCGTAAGTTCTTGGACGCTCAGAGAATACACAACCTGACAGCGTACCTGCAGGCTCTCCACAGACAATGCTTGGCCAATGCAGATCACACCACACTACTGCTCAACTGCTACACCAAACTGAAAGATAGCTCTAAGCTGGAGGAATTCATTAAGGTTTGTTACTACTTAAGGAAACGGTGGCCTGGTGCCCCATTTTGAAGCAGTTTCTGTGGTATTTGGTTGATTTACACTCTTCACATTCCATGCTATTAAAGGTGGAAAATGGTAGAATCTTTTCTGCATTTTGTTTTGGTCTCCAGAGCAGCGAGAGTGAGGTGCATTTTGACGTTGAGATTGCCATAAAGGTGCTCCGCCAGGCTGGTTACCACAGCCACGCTGTGTTCCTGGCAGAGAAACATTCTCATCATGAGTGGTACCTGAAGATCCAGCTGGAGGATTTAAAGGTGGGGAAAATGATTATAGCTGTCTTCAGAGTTATGCTAAACGATTAGTGTTGCATGCTTAACTACTCAACGTGTTAGGGTGCATTTGAAGGGAATCATCTGCAAGCATTTAATTTCATCAGTATTTTTTCATTCCGCCTGAAAGCTTCAAATCATTAAGTATTAAAATGATGGAAAATGTAGACTGATTTTTATAAGCCCTAGACGGTATTAGAAATATTATATGGCATAATGTCTTTGTGTTTCATTTCAGAATTACCAAGAGGCTTTGCGCTATATTGGGCGGCTGCCGTTTGAGCAGGCCGAGACCAATATGAAGCACTATGGTAAAACCCTCATGCACCATGTTCCTGAGAGCACCACTGTGCTGCTGAAGAGGCTCTGCACAGACTACCAGCCCAGCCATGACTCCACTGACCGTGACAGTCTGGACAGGACAGCAGTAAACAAGGTGAGATGTCCAAAGTGTTTGTCATCTTTTATAGGTGCCCTTCTGTTCTTGGGACAGTAGAGGCTCCACCCTGAGGGATGAAACAAGGAGATCTGCTACATTAGGAGATGCTGATGTGGTGGACACTGGACACCTGTGTTTGAATACTGGGATAACTATTCCATTTTTAATTTGCATCACTAGAGGCCAAGGAGAAAATGTGATGTCAAAAAAGCACAACACAAATGCATGCTAGGGCATTTCTATATTAGGATTTTATAAACTGAGTTTAATGGGGCAGCTGGTAGCCTAGTGGTTAAGGCATTCACCCCGTGATCAGAAAGTCCGGGTTTGATTCCCAAGACCACTAGGCACCGCTGAGGTACCCTGAGCAAGGTACCGTCCCCACACA
>JBBPDE010000034.1:6534027-6549342 GCA_037974605.1 Nannopetersius ansorgii | reverse complement strand
TCGCTACCAAACGCCACAAAAACGCCTATGGCGTTCAGAGCGCGTTCATTTCAAACGTCCGTGTGAACGAGGCCTTACACTTTAATTTGTCTCCCTAGTCTAGATAATTCAGATTGTCTATACTGACTTAATAACACTGAACCTAAGCGTCCGCTTCTTTAGGAAGAAGCTGATATTTAGAGGGTGGGGTTTTTTTCTGTGTGACTTCACAAAACTGAAAGGTTCCCAGCAGGCTGTGGATGGAGAGCATTTTACAGAAGTCGTATACACCGCTGCAGAAAAAGACAACAAGCAGCCCCCGCAAACCACATGAAGCTAGAGCTCTGAATGGGAGCTAACGGTAGATGGATGCTGTCGGGTGGGTGTTGTCTACCGCTAATAAACTCGAACTTGTCAGTTGTGTTCTTCAGTGACCTTAAGATGATTCATCAAAATCTCTGCAGATTGCATAACTAAAGCTTGCAGAAAGAAATCTTGCACTTTCATTTGTAAGTTTTTCTATGAATATTGTAAGGTAAATGTCAGGAAGTTCATCTGTTTTCTCTAGTGGTCAGATTAGAGTTCCCTACACTTGAAGCCCTAGTTCAGCAAGAAATGAGTGGCTTGTTTACAAATTGCTGTTTTGCTTTTTGTGACTTTAGACCCTGCCTGACAGTTCTAGCTCCCAACATGAAAAACACTCTATCATATGCTTCAATGTGAACATAACTAGAATTCTATATTTAGATTTAGAGTTTCATTTAATATTGTTGCAGGAATAAAATATAAATTTATATAATTTCTATGAAAATTATATGACCTCTATATAATTTGTTGATGCATGAAAGTGTTTTTAAACACATTATAAAGGGCAGCTGGTGTTTTTAAAGTTAAATTGTTTTTAAAGAACCATCTGTAGACTTCTCTAGACATGTTCTCAGACCATCAGACTAAACTGTCTGCATTCACAAACTGCATTTTGCCGCTGAATGGCTTAACCTGCAAAGCAAGAAAGTCCTAATGTAATTTTAGAAACAGCTTCTGTCCTTTTTTAAATCTCACTTCCTGTTTCTTTTTTCAACAGAGTATTTATATGATGCTAATGTAGTAGTGAATGTCTCTCTATCATCAACATTAAGTGACACAGACTTCAAACACCAAACATATTTTGGTCAGTAAACTATGTTGTAAGGAATGATTTGTGTATTTTCATTTTTTGGTGAAGTTTTCTTAATGAGACATTTAATCTCACAAGCTTCTCTAGACATGTTCTCAGACAATCAGACCAAACTGTATTACCTTAATTACATTATATATATATGTATGTGTGCGTGTGTTTATTTGGAAATTGGGAGAAATATTGTCAGCAGTTCTTAAAAACTAAAACTTAACGCTGTTCAGTTCAATAAAAGATAAAACGAATATTTTTGCAGTGGTCTCTTTATTTTTTCCAGAGCTGTAGAGAGTAATGTGATCCAAGATCAGTGCTCTCCTGCATTTTATGCACAAAAAGTGAAGTGAAATTTCAACAGTACAAAATTCTTCCACTACATTTACCAAGTGAAGCAGGGGGCACAGTACCCGGGGAGCAGTGTGTGGGGACAGTACCTTGCTCAGGGTACCTCAGAGGTGCTTAGCAGTCTAGGGAACTGAACCCAAAGCTTCCTGATTGGAGGGTGAATGACCTGACCACTAGGCCACCACCCTAGTGTAATTCAGGCTGTGTCCTAAACCACATTTGTGAGTTGGGGATGTATTTACAGAAACGATTTCAATGACTCGTGACTTCTAGTGTTTGTTAGCAAAATTAGCCTGTTAAGAAGCAAACAGGGACTATAAACATTTCTTTGCTGAAAGACTACATCTGGAATATTTTTGAAAAATGTGGATAGATTTTCGGCTGATTCATTCTTTTAACCTCATGCATAGTCAGCCATGGAGAGACTGAAAAAAAGAACACCAGGCCCAATGCAATGAAGACAGACAGATTGTGTGGAAAAATCTCACCAAAGCTTTAATTTACATTAGAAGAGATGGAGGCTGAGTGGAGTGCCTTCACATACGGCTAAAGCAAAGTTGTTTTTTTTTTTTTTATTGTGATAAAGCAATCAGGAATACATACTGCAACATAATGCGAAAGGACACATTTCTTTTTCCTTTTTAATTTTTTTTCATTTGAAAATAATAAAAAAAAACAACCTAAATTGTTCAAGAACAGACGTCCGTGATAACTGTACAGTCCCCACTTGTGTTTAGTGTGCTTTAAACATTTACACTCATGGAATGAAGCAACACAAACAATATGTACAGTCAGAAAGGACGGTGTACCGGAAGTGTTTTCTAAGTGCATTTCAGCTTAATGAGGTCTAAAGTAAAAAGGGAAAAAGATCAGGCCTGTTCCCTGTCAATCAGATTAAAGTGCCAAATTAAATCTTATTTACAACATTGCACATGTGAATTGGTTGGGGGAAATGAAAAAAAAAAAATGTAAGCAATCCTGTGCTAAGGAAGGATTAAAATTGCAAACAGGTAAAAACAACAAACATGGGAAAAAACACCACACAAAAAATTTGGGATTTTATTAAAAAATAGCATATTCCCATTTGAACATAATTTGAAGCTGTTGCCCTCTGATTTTCTGTTCTTGCGCCCTATGTGGCAACCCTGAGAAAATACACCATTTCAGTCCATTTTTACAATATTGATTTTTTCTTCCAAGGGACTACATTATACAGGGAGCACCGTAATGCTGCAGGGACCCTCGCTCCAGTGCACACAGTCAGGAAAGTGATGATGATGTCGTCTAACAACACAAAGCATGTGTGCTCAGTATTAGTGCGACATGTGCAAAAATGTTAGAATGTATGGTGATACAGCAAAGCGAAATGCTTACAAAACCATATCATAAGGCCTGGTTGCTTGGAACCCACAATCGGCTGTTTTGGCTGCTGCCATCTGAAGCACATATGACTCTTAACTGTAACAATAATCAGAAACTTCGATCTGATTCATGCAAACTATTGCTTTGTCTGTTGTCAGTTATGCTCCTGGCACTTTTTTTTTACTCCAAAAGTCACTTGTATGTCTCTTTAGTGGTGTTCAGGCCCTAAAACCATACGCAATGATAATGGTAGGAGTGATATGCTACAGATAACAAGCACACCGGGGGGCAAAAATGATCGTATCTTAAATCTCTCCAGAAGAAAATAGTCATGGCATTTAGTCTTTCCAAACTAGCTATGTATGCATGGAAATGGTCCAGCTTCAAATATGTACTTGAATCAGATCCACATGAATAAAATATAGTCACAATAACTGCCCAGAGCAAGTAAACTGAAGAACAAAACTATCACTGTATTTTATTTGTGTGGAAATGATGTGCACATTTGAATCAAGTAAGTGTAATGCGTGCTTTTGGATATTTATGCCATGCTTTTGGATATTAATTTCATATATGGTTTTCCAATCATTGTAAACAAGCCTGTTTATTCTCTGAGCTTTCTCACTCATAATGTCCACAAAGGTGGGAAGTCGAGTGTAAAAAAAGAACCCCTCCCCCTCCCCCAAAAAAACAGCTAATTATTTTTTAAGGCAAGTGGTGACCAATATGTCAGTACTCTACCACAAGTGTCTCAGAATAGATGTGACATGTTCCTGCTTTGCAAAAGTGCTAGCAAAAAAATGGCACATGCTCACCTCACATACAGCTGTGTGTATAGAAGAAACGAGTATACGCACATTGTGTGAAAGATCGCTTTGCAGTAGGCCTGTTTTATACTTCTATGTGTATATATATATATAATTTCAGCATTAGGTCCAGAATAAAAAAAACTGCTTCCCATATTGCATTTTAAGAATTTGGGGCTCAGACTGCATCTTTGATGAGTTCTGGCTGCATGAGTTGATTCTCAGGTTTTGGATTAGGGGAAAATATACTGAAAAGCGTATTGGTCACCACACTGCATCATATACCATACTTACACACACGCACATGCACACGTTCCTTTACCGAAAACTAGGGGCCACAGGACACACAACATCCCCACCAATACTACATCTACCACAACGTTATCTTACATTACCAGTAAAATCTTTTTTTTTTTCTTCAAAAGTGTCTTTTTTTTAAACAAAGTTATACATTATCTTTATAAATAGTTCTGTGCTGTTGTGCCCTCTATCAATATAAATAGCAAAATATAGTGTCATATTTCCTATACCTAGTTGTATCCCTTTTACGGTTTACACTAATGTAAATCATCTTTTGACTTGTTCCGTTTAGAAATTTAGCTACAATTGAAACAGTTTAAAACTAGAAATCTTCAAGGAGACGGTCAAATGAAGTGGATGATGACAAAAACGAGTACAAAAGCAATATAGGAATAATGGGAGGAACATGAAGTGCAATGGGGCCAGGGGAGTGCATAGATCCCAGAGTGGGTAGGATGTGGAGCGCTGCAGAGAGAGAAGAAAGCAGACCTGCAGGGCTTCGGCTGGCCAAGGAGCAAGGGGAGCTGATATCATCATGAAGAGCTCCTCTGGGAGGCTGCGGCGGTGGTGTAGAAATCATCCATCTTACGGAGTCCTGACCTGCGCGCTCTGTCCTTCCCTTTCAAATTCCACGCGAAAGTTAAACGTGAACGAAAACGTTCCTCTCGATGCTTCAATGAATTCTTCTTAACTCAAAATACTGCTTACCAATAAATATACAAACAGTCCTTTTTTTTTTTTCGAGGCCAAAAATGTTTCCAACACTTTGTGGTGTACATTCAGGAACATTCATATTGAAAGTGAAAAAAAGTAACATAACAGATAAACAAACAAACAAACAAAATAATCTTCACTAGAATTATCAACAATAAACATTACCGTAATAATTTATCATATGTTACAAATTAAACCTATGTTTTTGTGGTTTTTTTTCCTTTTTTTTTTTTGCAGTCCAAGGTCCCTGGCAGGGCACTGAGTTCCTTATAGCTTCTCTTTGGAGGGAATCCAGATATAAGGTCCAGACTGCTCCTCGATCACCATTTTACATTGAGTGTAAATGTCCTCCAATGTGTCTGCTTGCACCAGTGCTATGAAGAAGAGAGAAAGGGGGGGGGGGGGGGGTGAAAAAGAAAGCAAGAGCAGACAATTTCATTAAATGACTTACATGAACATTATTCCTTAAGCTTTTATTAGCTCTCCTCTGCTAGAGATAACAAAACCTCACAATGGTTTTATCGTGTTCACCCTGAGGTCTTAATGGTCCATTAGACACTTTAATTAACCTGTGAGAACCACGGTTCTTGTGGTTTTATCTGACATGCTTATGTAATTAAGGCACAAACAGGAGATTATGTGAGCCGCCAACTGGGATTTTAAAGATTAATACTCTGTAAGTGAGCACCACGCCCATCATGGCGTTTAATACAAATCCCTGCGATTAAAACACTTTCTCCTTCATTAAAAAATGCAGCACCAGGCAGTGTTTCTAAGCAACACCCTAACTCGTTATCTCTGTTGCTGAGTGTACACCTGCCTCCCCAGCTTAGCATGCTCATTAATCATTAGCTGCTGCGGTTGTTCAGAGATGGCCTTATGGTAGCTTCATTTGCACTGATCCATAATTCATGAATGCGGCCATGTGGGTCTTGAGAGAGAGCAGTGGCTCGCTGGTACTACTGTCAGTTAATACAGAGAATAACAGGCTGCTCTGGTTGAGTTCTGGGAGCACTAGTATATGCAGATAAGATGTTCTCCTGCATCCTGGAAGGCAATCAGGTGTAGCTCCTCTTCTGAGCCTTTTTTGCAGGTGCAGAGCCTCCAGTTACCTGTGAAGTACTCTCCGAACTCCTGCTCCAGCTTCATGGCACGATCATACGTCTTCTTGGCTTGCTCTTCTGTCAACCTCTTGTTCATTTCCCTGTAAACATACAGAGTTTCAGCCACAGAATGACCTGTACTCCCAAAAAGCACAAAATAGCCAAAATGGGACGTGCTTACATTAATGATTCGATGGATCTAGGCTTTATAAAGATGGCAATAGGGTAGAGTTGTGCTACTTGTAGTCTTTTTATGGCATTTCCAGATACGTCAAGTATGCAGTGCTTCCCCTGCAAAAGCGACACGCAAAACAAAAGCTTTATTAGATTTACAGGATGGTGCACAATGGAAAGTCAACGTGAGATCAAAAAAGACCTTTATGCTTCGTTAACTCATGCCTTCCTTGATATTAAGCATGATTATTCTTTTCATTACAAAAAAAGTCCTGTAAACTTCCATCAGAATGTAATGACTTTTGCCTGCTTCAGACACGTCTTTTTGAAGAATGGAAGAATGAGTAAAAATGACATTAACCAACACTTGGTTTCACTTTCCATTTCTACCATTCTAAACATTTTGAGGTTCAGAAACCCTCCCAATTACCACATTACGCTCAGAAATACACCACAGTACAGAAGGAAAGTGATTCCTAATGAAAAAATGATTTCTCTAAAGGCAAGCCACATATTCTGAGAATAAATAATATCAAAACTGCACTATACTGACCCTTTCAGCCACGTATTTGACTGACTGGACACTGGTCCCATAAAGGTTGTCATTGTACTGTCCGGCTTCGATGAACTTGTGCTCTTGGATGTCCTTCTCCATCTGTTCCCGCGAGGTGACGAAGTGGTAATCTCGCCCGTCCACCTCATAATCCCTCTTTGCTCTTGTGGTATCTATATTAGACAGGAAATTATTTAAGAAATTCATTTAAATTATTTAAGAAAGTAGACTATTTAAGAAATTCATTTCTTCTTAAAAGCAAAAGAAACATTTGCTTAAAGTAAACTAGACACTAAAATATAATTTTATTCATCATAAGTCAAAATCCATTTACCCAATGTAACTCACTCACTAAAGGAACAGCATATCTCTTAAAATATACTGTAGTTTCATAGTCTTGGCTAAATTAGCAAACACTTTTTTCCCCTTGAGCAACAGCTAGTGACATTTTACTAAAATAGTTTACAATTACTGTGGGTTACTGTGGGACATGACTCACACACGGATCTACTTTTAAACATCTACCTGGGAACAAAATTTGCAGGGAGGGTGTTAAAACCTATGCTATGTATACACATCAATAAACTTCCTGTTTATTGATGACTTGCCACTTACCCGTTTGCCCTGAACTGTTATCCGCTTTTAAAAGATTTTAAAAACGAACAACAATGATTAAATTAAAACAATCACATGCAAAGGATTAAATAATAACATCAAAACATGCACACGAACACACACACACACACACACACACACACACACACACACACACGCACAAACAAACAAACACACACATATACACAAGAATGACTGTGGCCCTAAATACCATTGTACTGAACACAAAAGCTGCAAGCAGGAAATGCATCAAATAAAAGAAATATGAAAAATAACTAGACATTTCAATGACTGCTCAAAAATAATAGTGTGGTAATACTGTTATAAAAAAACACATAAACTCATACATATACAAACCACATTATTGCTGTTGTTTATAAGCAATCCTTGAAATATGGGCTTTAATACAATGAGGTCAACATGAGACAAGAGCTTCTGTGGCACAGTGGGACTGAACGTAAATGGAACCATCTTGGTGAGAACAGGAAACATGCTCATGTTGTCGCCCTTAGGTTGCGTTATCAAACGTGTCATCAAAGCAGAAGCTTACAACCCTAAATCAGAGACACTAGAGTGATTGTGAGAACTAATCGACTGGCCAGTTAGGCTCAAATTACAATGGACACCTTTAATTTGCCAAATACGCTTAAGACTTGCTTATGACTAATAAACAAAAGACACAGGGGCAGTGATTGGTCTATCTAAGTATGAACTGGGTAAAGTAGCTCTTTGCACTTACGTGGCACGCACGAGCCGAACTTGTCAGGGAATTCAGAAATGAGGTCATCGTTGATCCTGTCCTTCATCGGCCCCAGAATAATAACAGGTCTGGCATAGGTAACTGTTTTGCACCGGAAAAGAAAAACAATGCAGCGGTGAGAAGGAACAAGCAACAAAGCCACAATTGAAAAACATTTTACATGAAGCTGTTGTACAACTCCCAGGTTTTTTACTGCATGGGGATGAGGGTCATTGCTTACTCTCTTGCCGAATCACAGGCTCATAGGACAGGATCAGGTCTTCTTGGCTCCCTTGAGAGAGACAGGGAAAGAGAGAAAGAACACAAACACATTCACTGAGCAAAGGCTTCATTTTCATCACCCCTAGGCTATGTTTGTGTGTGTGTGTGTTTCACCTATTTTTTGGACAAAAATATCCTGACTGTGTCAGAAAACCAGAGAAAACCAGAGCTAACCCACTACTATTATAATATTTCAAGATTAACAAAAATCCTGACTTAACAACATGCTTCTTTTTACAAAAGGTTCATGTTTCATTTTGTAATTGAGGTTAAGATCAGCTGCTCGTAGTTTCATGCACAGTACATATGGGAAATGTGTTTGAATCCACATCTTGACAAGGTAATAAAACAAGCATATGTTTATGCGTCTGTGTGGAAAGTGCACGTGAAGCAGCTGTCTCTGCTGTGTCTTTTGTCATTTCTGTAAAGTGAGCTTCAGTAAGTGTCTAAATAGGTTACTGAACATATAACATCATTATGTACTAATTGACAAGGACACTGTGCAGAAAAGTAGCATCAGGATTTGGTTAGCAAGCACAGTGCAAATTAAAAAGGTGCACACAGAGCTTTAGCGGAACATAATGAATAAAAGAAGTGTCACATAATCAGCAATGAAAACTGAAGTCTGCTGAGAGCGACGGCGCTAATCAGATTTTTTTCATCTGATTATAGGGGCACTGGTTTAGAGCAGCGCTAATTCTGCCATGGTCTGGTCACTGACAGGCAGCAGACCAAAACCACCATATACAGTGTTTAGCTTGGGGAAAGAAAGTAGCAGTGCATGAAACTTTAAGCATATGATTGTGACCATCTAGATATTATTCATGTGACTTACGCAGGTGCAAATGTGAATTCTGGTATGTTAACAGTACAAACAGTACAAGAAATAAGCTGATGTTTGTAGCATATAATGGGAGATCTCTGCCAATGATCACCTGACATCTAGGGTTTTTTTTTCCAGAAGCTGATGGAAAATCACTAAACTGTGTATTCTGCATTAATATTACTCTTGGCAAATTATGGAGATATAAAACGTTTATTTTGGGGTGAAGACAATAAAAAAAAGTGGATAGGTTAATGTTAATATATTGCCTAATTCATAAGCAAAACAGCCCATTTTCTTGTATCTTACCACGAAGGACAACGTATAAAAATAATGAGGTCTTATGTATCAAAAATAAATGATTTCCTGTAGAAATGGCACATAGTCATGATCACTGTACCCTGACTAGTGAGTGAATTATAGCTGGGTCTCTGCATAACAGAAGCTACAATCAGGCCAGAAGGTTTGACTCTCCATTCAAGAAGGAATGCCCACTGCTAAACGAATAATGTCAAACTTTACATTCATTTTCATGGCTGTTTAAAAATCTTACACTGAATGTGTCTTGCAATATGAATTATAGTGTAAAAATACGGGGTGTAGAATTAACGTAAAATTTTAAAATCAGCATTCATTTTTAAAACCAACATCAACTGTTTAACACGTTAAAAATGTATGCTGATTAATTGCACCACGTGACTTTAACCCGGCCCAGTGTTCTGCCGAAACATGCTACCCATCGAGATGTGCTACCATGCCCCTCTGCGCATGTGCAGTTCCACAGTCTTGGGATTCTGTGCCATGCCCATAAATCTGTGCCACCATTATCAGTGCTAAACTGACTGTATGAACTGTATAAACTACGGGTCAAAAGTTTTAGAACACCACAATTTTTCTGTTTTGTATTGAAATCCAAGCGGTTCAGTGTCTCATTGTTCATTCTGCAGAAAGTTCTTCAAGCTCTGCTGCAAAAGTTCCCATAAGTGTGCAGCTCTTATAGGCTGCTCTGCTTTCACTCTAAAGCATCCTAAAGCAGCTTGATGGGTTTTTTTCTAAGGTAGTTCTGGCAGAGCTTGGCCTTATGTTTTGGGTCACTATCTTGCTGTAGGATGAACCCAACCAACTCGGCCCAAACCAGAGGATCTGCATGGAGCTCCAGAATTATTTTTAAACCTCTCGCAGTTCAGCTCTGACCTCTGCACCATTTCATGCTATTCTTTGGACATGAACTGTTTGAATTTCAATGAAAAAGCTTGAAACACTGGGATGTTCTAAAACTTTTGACTGGTAGTGTAATCTTCAAGGTAGTATTTTTCCACAGGGTAGGACGAATCTATAGACTCTGCTGTCGATTTGTGCTGTGGTAGCATTTTACAACAAGACAGCATAAATCATCAGAACACACGTTCTTGGATGAGCATTGTGTTAAACTGCACCTGATCGATGGATGATCGTTCTATCGTTGTTCTTGCTAAAGCATTTTTCCCTCAGTGTATTAGGTCATGTTTTTGAGTGTTGTGGCCATTAATGCACAGGAAAAGTGCAAAAATAGTTATTAAATAAAAGAGTTGTTGAAAGTGTTCAGTGTTGATTATTCATTCATTCTTATTCCAAAATTCATTTTATTTTTTAAAATATTTGTGCAGCAAAAATGTGTGCAATTAATTTAGATCAAAAAGATTTTTTTTTTTAAATACAAAAAAAATCAATTGGGTATGGTTATTGGAGAAATTATGCATCAGTACATCCCCAGTATTTTTAATCTGCACTCAAATTCCACTGTATGTCACTCTTTCCTATTGCCTGCCTTCCTTACTGTCTCTCCTCTCCACCACCTCTCAACCTGTCTCAGAGAAAGTTATGATAGAATCTGACAGTGAACTCCTAGAGCGTCTAAAGCTCACACGCTGAAAATCATTTGGCACCAGCTTCTCCATTCTATTTCAGTGTGCAATAAAAAGGCATTCCATCCGGCGTGTTTTTGAATACAAATATCAAAAGGTTTCAAGCTATTACATAGGATCATAAATGGCATTTATAGTTATGAGCCACAGAGCAATAATATCTGATTTGAAATGATTGGATTTCACAAAGAGAACAGAGTAATTTAATGGAGCTCTAAATGTCTAGTTTAGACTGCCTGTGGATCTAAAATTGCCCAAAGAGACTCTCAGAACTTTTTTTATGGTCCCATTCTCCTGTGAACCCCAGACATAGAAACTGTGTCATTCTAATGATATCATCAGGACAGGAAGCAGCGTGCTAGCAGTGGGTGAGGAGTGCAGCTAGAGGTTAGAAAGCTTGTGCTTGTCTTTGTTTCAGGTCAAGAGAATTTGGAGAGGACATTATACAGTCACAACATTAAAATCACTGACAAATGAACGAAACAACCTGTATTTCATTACAATGGCACCTGTCAAGGGGTGGGATTTTTTTTACACAAAAAGTGGTCGAAGGAAAGACCAACAGGGTCATAGGTTCCTAAAGCTCACTAAAGCGTGCATGGAGTAGAAGTTAGTCTGATTCAACAAAAGAGGTACTGTAGTACAAATTGCTGAGTTCCCTCTAAGTTCATACAGGTTATGATAGAACGTATCAGAGCCTAGCCTACAGAGCATCATAGCTTTCTGTGTATGGTGCTGCACAGATGCAGGCCTGTCAAGGGGCCCGTTCTTACTCCTGTGTACCAACAATGGTGTGAGCATCAGAACTGGACACACTAGTGCGGCCCATGGAGGCTGGGAACTTCCAAGACTTAAAGAAAGTGCTGCTAATGTCTTCAGGCCAGATGCCACAGCACACCTTCAGAGGTCTTGTGGAGTCTATGCCTTGACAAGTTAGAATTGTCTTTGCAGTACAAGGGGGACCTAAACATTATGAAGCAGGTTGTTTATAATTGCTGATCTGTTTATATGATAAGATGCAGACATTGGTAATATTTCCAGTATGACAGAACTTCACTGAACATGTTACATATTAAACATAAGAATTGGCCCCATACAGCCAATTAACATAATCTGATTATTAATTAATCTACATTTGACTTGCATTTTGCATTGACAGGGCAGAGTGTGTGCTTCTGACACATATTTGGAAAAAACACATCCATGAACATTAAACATATCATTTAACACCTTACGTTAGTATTTGATGAGACAAAACATTTAACAAAAAATAAATGACAAAACCCATCTTTCCAATATGTAGCATTTGACCTAGAGAGAGCGGGACCCTTTTCATCATAACTGAGTGAAAAGGCGATTTAAATAAAAACAAAACATGCCATTGTTATCACAGGTGACAATTATGACTATAAGTTAAAAGGGTTGAAGACCCGTGACATTAGATAACATCCTCTTCAAGGACAGAGTGCTTGAGAAACAAATGGTTAAAGAAGCAGAGTTCCAGATTTAGTGGGTGCTAGATAACTGTCATGCACACAACCAAGACTCAGGGAAGTAATATACAGGTAGGCTTAGGAATGAAAACAACCATTCAGTCCTCAACCTACACCTATACACCAACCATCTTTACAGACTTGCAGGTGTTACTGGTGCAACAGAAAGAGACAGAGCCGAACGCAAACGCAAAAAAAGTGTTCTAGGAGGGAGGGGGGGAGGAGGTGTCAAAAGCGGGACCATTCCTGCACAGACTTACTCAGCGTCTTTGTCCCATACCCGTCGTCCCCTATTCCAGAGATGTCCTACACCAGACAGTCGTCCACAGAAATGGAGGGAGGGAGGGAATCAGAAAGAGAGAGTGGGGGCAGAGAGAGATAGAGAGATGGATGGAGAGAGAAGGAGAGAAGAATAGCCGCAGCAGCAAAGTTAGAGGGAGAGCGCAGAACAGAGAACACACTGGCCTCCCTGGAGCTCCTCCACTTTTCACCCTACCCTAGATGTGTGTGTGCGCGTGTTTGGGCCTAAACGTGTGCGAATGTGTGCGCAGCTACTTACGTTCCGAGTCGCTGCCATCCTGCTCGTCCAGCTCCTTGTTCTTGTAGAAAGGGAACTTTCGTGAAAAGATGAAGTTCTTTCTACGTTTGTCACTGAATGACTGTGTGGGAGAGAGAGCATGGGGCAGACAGGGGGCTCGAGATGCTGTCACACACACACATGCTGACAAAAATGACATTGCACAGAGAGAGGTGGGAACGACAGCAGCCGCACCAGAATGGACAAGATACCCGCAGCCTGTCTGCTCTTGTACCGCGCCAGGATTAAACTGATCTGTCCATGCTTCAGCCACAAACACATTCTTTCATAGACACTGTTGCTCGGTGTGGGTAAGCTTAGCAGAATGTGGGCCAAAGTCCATGAAAAGGACAACTCTACCAATAGAGACAGCTACAGTGGCGAAAAACATCTGTGTACAGCAAACATTTCTGAAGAGCTGCATTAGACTCAATTAATTTAAAGTATAACAGCAGCTGCGCACTACTTGACTGATTCATGGGAAATAAATGTGCTAAAAGAAGCTGTTGCTGAAACATTAATGTTTCTTACAAGCTAATGCAAGAAACATTAATGCAAGGCATTAATGCAAGGCTGTATTTTTTGTATAAAAGTGGAAAGGTTTTAATCTACTGTAGTAATTTTATGTCGAGCTATGGCACCAACCAAACAATTGCTCAAACAAACAATACAGTGACTGTAAAATGTGTTACAGCCCTAGCTACAATAACATAGTCTAGCTCAGTTCAAGCTTCCAACCTTCTGTAACCTGCTTCTTTAATGCTCCCAACTGCTACTACTAAAGAAAACACTTATGGATGGATCACTCAACTACGCGGCAATGTTATTGTGTGAATTATGTTAATATTAATCAACTCTAACCCTATGTATTAACAGTGTGACCATTTACACAAGAAGAGAAAAAAATCATTAGAAATGAATACTTCTCTAGAAAGCATTCATGGGTGAAGCATGGGTATGCCGCTTGCTTCTCGGCACGTTTTCATATTTGAGGTCGAAACTGACTTATCGCCACATTTTATCACTCTAAAAGCGCCAGCGCTTCGAATAGCTCATTGAATGGAAAGTTGTCACCACCATCGCTGCTGTCAACACCACCTCTAGCCTGGCTGACTTCTCAGACAAGTCAAATAGACAGAAATCAAAACATGATCAAACACAGAACACACTCAATGAAGAACAGAAGAGGCCTGAAGCTTGTTTCCAGCCATGCAGCAGTGGGGAGTAGAGGCATGCTGAGATAGACAGATAACACATTCAAGAACAACTCGAATAAAGAAATCAAGCATGCAGGATGCTGGGAGGCTCTTGGGCTTAAAACAGCGGTAGGCTGAACGACAGCAAAATAAACCACACAGCTGATATGCTGGGATGGTCAACAGCATAAGTCCATGTATGTTTATCTAGTGGCATTAAAAGAGTGTTTCAGCCATACACGCTAATGTTGCTAACAACAAACAGAAATGAATAGTCACCAAACAGGATGTTTCATTCATATTTAGCAACATTGGCATTATTGGCTGAATCATTCCTTTAACACACAGTCAACGAAAATGAGAGATATTTTCTGATAAAGAAGGAGTCCAGATGATCTGGGCAGGTGTTACACATGTGAAGTTTCATCCTTCAGTCTACGCAATACCAAAAACAATTTTTTAATCTGCAATGTGTATTGCTGTACATGCACATCCGCATATGCTTAAGTGTGTTAAATAAGGCCAGACAAAGATTATTTTCAGTTCTAGACTACATACATTTGTATGTGACTGATGGCAGTAAACCTACACATATACATTCACTTTAAACAACAGCATGATACTCTTTAATCTACGGTAACAGTGACATTCGTACACTTTATTGTAAATGATGTAGATGATTTTCCAGCTGCCGTTTGAGGCTATTAAACCCCTGAAATGATTCACCAGTGCCAATTTTATAATCTCTGCTTCCGCTGGCATCACTACAGTCACCAGTGAAGGCAGTTTAAGAAACCATGAGAGATAGGGGCTTGGCTAAGCTGTTGCTATGGATACTTTTTTAACATCTGGCTGATGTATTCAGTATGTGAACAGCGCTGCTGTCTTGATTACAACCCAGCGCACGTGACCAGTGCTAGATAAAGCACATTTTGTCATGTAAATATGCAGCTATCGTATTCCTTCCTTATTTGCAGCTACCTCATTCCTATTTTATTTTTATGACTATAAAGCAAGAACTCCAGGTCCCATTTTATACTGAGCTGTCAGTGCTCTTACTGTTCTGCCAGAAGTACAGAGTGTGCTGTAAATCTTAAGCACAGGATGTGTGTGTGTGTGTGTGTGTGTGTGTGTGTGTGTGTGTGTGTGTGTGTGTGTGTGTGTGTGTGTGTGTGT